>JAJHUR010085317.1:0-16528 GCA_027495735.1 Lutjanus campechanus | reverse complement strand
GTCAGGATCAAGACAAGACTCGACTGCAAGAGAGAGACAGTGAAGATTAGAAAATAAAAGCACAAATCCATTCAACATGAAGTATCCTCGAGTGTTAAAACTGGCAGCAGACGCTCGGATAAGCCCTCCCACACACTCAGTCTTGAGAATTTCCCTGTTTGTGTTCTTTTGAGGAGTTTGCATTGCATAATACCCACGTGGCCAGCCACAACAATCTGTAGATTAAGCCCAACAAAAGTATGCATTAGAACTCTCTGGCTTAAACAGTTTCATAAGTGCATTCAAAATACAATTCCCTCATAATTTGAGCTTTGTAAAAAACAAAACAAGGCGCTCGTTTCTTAATGAAAGCACCCATAGTCGACACTGGAAGTGGATTAACGAGAAGAGAACTAGAGATGCACAATAAGTCTTTGAAACAGCCTTCATATACAATAGTCACAGCAGAACCAAACATATGAAGCCTCATTTTGACAGTGTGCATAAGAAAATAATTGCTTTATTTATAGATGGTGTGAAATTAAGCACACTTAAAAGCCCGGGACAGTGTGGTTTAATCAACCGCCTTGATTCATGCTCACAATTCACACAGCAACTGAAAGCGGGCGGTATTAAATACATTCCCTTATTACTCTATAAATGCAAGTGGCCAAGCAGACAAAACCCCAGTAATAAATTAATAGTAATAAAAACACCAACTGCGCGGACAGATAGAGAAATTAAAAGCCAGCATCAAATACAACATGCCATTCAGCTTAATAAAATGAAAGACAATAACATTTCGTGGAACCAATCACATGCACCTACTGTAGGATATTTAAACATATTTATTGTGATTTGTATCTCATTTAGCATCGACTGAATTAATCTAATAAATATCAAACGTTTAGAACCCTAACCCTTTTTGGAAGGATGATGTACAGACTGTGATAGCAGGGAGTGAGTAAAGAAATTACTTTCCAATTACGCCTTGAAGGCTGATTGTATTAAAGGGCCAGTTCACCCAAATCACACTCGCAAAATAAATGTTTTGACATATTTTCTTCTGAAGTTTCTATCACCACTGTAGTACATAGTATATAGTATATAGTTACAATTAAATTTGTATTGTGGTAAAAGCAGAAAACAAGCAGATATCCTAAACTGGACAAATAAAATCGATGGCTGGATACCACCAGAGTTAAACTGGGCAATATGTGCATTTGGTGAAACCCTTAAAATTAACCACAGGAAGGAAAGCAGGAAAAATATCGCTTTAAATACTGTCAGAATCATAACACCCAGCAAACACTGATTTTCACAATGAACTGCTGGTTTGTTTCACTTCATTATTCAGTCTGACCTTGTGTTCACGTTTCCCAATTTCTGTTTGAGAGCCGGGTGGTTTTGTTTTGCCCGAACCAATCAGTAGCGAGTGACGCATCAATCCTGCTGATGTCATTTTCAGTTGAGACAAGCTGCAGTAGTGGTAGAAATTTTTGACTGCATATGGAGAATAAGGTAGAAATGTTGAGAATGAAGTTTAAATACCATTTTAACTTTCTCGCAAAAGAAAGTTATATACAACTGCGTGGGTTAATCTCACAAAGTGGAATATTGCTTTAAACAAAAATACTGTTTTGACTGTTCTTATATTTATGTTTTGGTTTTTTTTGCAATAAAACCATATCTGATTCTGATTCACTAATACTGAACATATGACTATTATTTCATTATTCATTATATTTTCAACATTTTGCTTTATGCCTCGCTCCAAATACTCCTCCATAAGTTGATTATCTCTAAGTAGTGTTGGAAAAATAGCTAAAATGTGAGACTTTTTGGTGGAACGACAAGCATGTTCCACCTGTATTCATCACTTTTCACTTGAAAGTGCCACTTGGAGCATTTTTGTAAGAGAGAGGCAAACTCCCTTCCCTTCTGCAGGAGAACAGTAGTTAATGACGAGAGTTATAAATGATGAACAATTAATCATTTTTGCGTCTGTCTGCATTGTGTCACAAATGTCACGCGTTGTTTGTCAATTTAAAACAGACCAGTCAGTGAGCCAGATATCTTGTGTCACACAAATATACTTACATCATCAGCACAAATATTGCTGTCCCTCGTAACGTTATCTTACATGATGTGTTTTATCCAGTGATCCTGGTCCTTTTATCAGCCAGAAAACAAAAGAATGTGCAAGGCCCATTGCTCGTGTGATTATATCCCAGTATGAACACACACAGGTATCGTAAACTCAGCTTTTGGAGGGAGAAAATCATGAAGTCACTTATGTGACCGTCTTTCTAATTACGCATCTTCACAGTCTGATACTTCAACAGTGGCAAACGGTGACTTCATTGATTTATAAAGCTATATTTTAGATTAACAAACATCATTTGTGTAATTTGTTGCATAGGTATCTCATTGACTACCGTTCATAATTCATTCATAATTTTTCAGAAGTGCAACTTTTCGCCAACATTAACATGACTGTGACCGTCAAAATCTAATCCAATGTTAATCTAATGTAACTCCATCCTGGAGTGCAAATGGACGCTTGTACCAAGTTTGACGAAATTCCCTCCAAGTGTTCAAGAGATATTCCCTTCACAAGAATGGGACGGACATGAGGTCACAATGACTTTGACCTTCGACCGCCAAATTCAAGTCCAAGTGGTCATTTGTGCCAAGTTTGAAGGAGTTCCCTCCAGGTGTTTTTTGAGATGTCACGTCCACAAGAATGGGGCTGACAGATGGATGACCTGATAACATAATGTCTCTGTCCTTAAAAAACAAAGGTTTCTCAGAAAATCCTAGAGGTCAGCACCAGAGCTTCAGCATACATGAATGTGCACAAAAATTTTAGGCTGATGGGTCCAGAAGTATGAGAGATTATAGCACAATACACAGCAGAAATATATGGAAAAAAACAGATAAAAGTTTAACAAAGGTTAAGCAAGCATAGAGGAGGAATATGTTTCAAGTATAAACAGTACTTCTTCTCATTTAGAGTTGCCACCACACTTTTCTGTAAAGAGGCCACACAAATATAGGACTCTCAGATATATTTATTTATACATACACCTCTCACTCTAACATGTTTAATGCAAAATGTAATTTCAGGTTAAACCCAAACAGACTCGACTCACTGCTGAGTAGGTTCAGGCACTTGGCATTTTCTTAATACTCCCACTACAAACATGCATTTTAAAAAGCTTTATGTTGAAAAGGCTAAAATCTATCTGAAGTTATAGTATATAATACAGTGATAGAAAATTGAATTTTCTACTGTATTGGCTTGAAATTCATCACTTTCAGAACATGGTAAACCTCGTCTCTTCCACTTCCATTCTACGCTCAGATCATATAGCATCAGCATGATGGTTTGTAACACTGAAGGACATACAGTCTACAAGGTTCCTCATTTAAATCCAGAAGTTCAAAATCAAAACACTCTCCTAATTACTTCGATTGCACCAGAACATGTCATCAAAACGTCAGAAGCCTCCACGTTTTAAACACGTCTCGCAGAGGCTCCTGACTTCTCATACAAGTAGAATCTACTTATGACAATGACAGCCTACTGCTGATGAAGTACTGCACAGAGAAAAGTATATAACGCACGGCGCCTTCCTCATTATAATTCAGCTCTGTGAGGGAGATGAGGAGTCGAGCATTATATGAAAGTGTGACCATTTGGACAGCGAGTGGAGTATATTTTTGAGTGTGTGTCCATCTCAGGTTTGAGAATGGCTTGAGATTCCCGTGACCTCCCGCTTCAGTAGCAAGGGCCTTATCTCTGGAGGGTCAATTACCATTCGCTTTTTGCTTGATCTTGTTTGTTTAACTTGACACAGTGAAGAAAGGCCTGACATTGACCAGAATCCGCTGCATTAATGTGTTTCATGTTCTGCATTCATCATTGTCACAGAGCCGGAGAAGACCGCCAGTGTCACGGGAGGACAGGAGAGATGAGGGTGTGTGTGTGTGTGTGTGTGTGTGGCGTAGAGAGACGGCAGGAGAGAAACACGTGTGGGCGTGGAGGTGAGGTAAGAACATTACTCATTTCTTAACTTCAATAACAGCAACAATAATGAAGATTTTCTTCTTTTTTTACTTTAAGAATTTACTTGCACCATATTTTTTCTTGACGTGCACTGTAGAAAACATAAAAGATCTATTACATATTACGCCTGCAGACAAAAAAACAAAACAAAAATAAAATTACCAGTGGTGTTATCTTAAAATATTTGGACTGTGAACTCTAATAATTAGGTTTCCTCTTAACTAATTTTCAACATGAACAAAATGTGAACAATGAAAAAAAAAAAAAGCCCAAATAATACTGCCCAAACACGGCTCCACAATTCACATCTCTCACCTCGTGAAGCAAATTATTCAGCAACGTGGCTGTGTTTCATACACACATATATCTTGTGAGATAATAGTGCACGTGTTGTTCTGACAATTCACAACTCCGCCGTCCTGGTTCAAGGTGCAATGTGTCATGATAGGTGAAAACTTGTAAATGTAATTTTCATGTGATCCTGGATATATAGGGTCTGCTGTTACAGCGTGTGGACAGTTAATTCAGGGTTTAGTTCACAGTATGTCTCATACTCTGTGTATTAGTACCTCCTGCTCACTTCTGATGTAATCTGTCACCACCTTCACCTGAGCAAGGTGTAGGGATGGGTATCGTTAGGATTTTATTATCTCTACCGGAGGTAAGCCAGGAGGGGATCATGCGATTGCTTGCATGTGCGTGTGACTAACAGGCCTGCAGCTTGATCTAATGGACCAATCAGCCTGTTTTTTTCGGTGCACATTCAGGACAATATGCTGAAGGACTTCAGTGATACACAATTCTGTGTGAACGCAATATCTCAAGAACGCCTTGAGGGAAATCCTTCAAACTTGGGACAAATGTTCACTTGAACTCAAGGATGAACTGATTAGATTTTGGGGGTCAAAGGTCAGACTCAAGGATAAAGGATGATTAAAATTTGGTGGTCAAGGGTCACCGTGACTTCACAAAACATGTTTATGGCCATAATTCAAGAATTCATATGCCAATTAAGAAAACATTTCACACGAATGTCTAATAGGATACTAGCAGTGTGTTGCCAGGTGGAGTGACTTCCTCTAGTTGATACTGCTTATTGATACTGATACTTATTAATATACTTGTTTATTCTACTCAAAAAATAAAGACAAGAAAAGGTGTGAAAAGATTCAACAGTTCTTTCATTATTAACAAGTTATATTGTTTGCGGAGTTATTGCACTTAGCTGTGTTTTCACTAAATTTAGCAAACTGACCCCACATCTCCGTATGGTTTGTCCTCTTTGCTGTTTATGTAACGTTTCATTACTATCAATAGCTGTATTGTTTGTCCAGGAGCTTATTGATATTCTGGTACTGGCCAGTAAGGAACTAGTACTGTACCGTCTTAGTACCAGTTCTTGACATGATTCTTATGTCTTTTTTATTTTATCTGAATGTATAAACCATGTGTTGATGCAAATCATAATTTGTATTTGTATGTACAATATCTATTAGATTCAATGCACATTAATAAAGATTTTAATGTAAATAATCCGGGTTGACACATGTTCTGTTTCCAGTTTCATAAAATTACTTTTCTTGTTATTAATAGATGAAATATAGGCGTTGCACTGTTTGTTTGTTTTTTGGCATAAATCTGCACTAATTTGGCCACTTGGGGAAAGTAAAAACAAGCTGCAAAGAAAGTTAACAGATAAATTCTTATTTATATTATCCAGCACATATGAGGCAACATTTTCATTCATTTGGATTTATGCTTTTGGTCACTTGATAATCTTTTATTTACTTGTGTTCTTCCTCATCCAGATAACTTAATCAGATTTAATACCAAGGGTATTTGGGGTGAGTCCAAGTCCAATAATTATGTTCCATTTTTTGCTTCATTTTGGTCTCCACCAACTGCTGAGGTAAATATCTGGCTCTATAGCTGCTAAATGCTTCACCATATTCAAAAGCTACCAGTGTCTGTTTGCTGTTTGGTGCTGGGCCGGTAGTGTACAGTTAGTGCATCAGTGCTTTTTGCTGAAAACACCTGCCTGTTGCCTTTGGAATGAAAGTGGGAAAGTCCAAGGAGAGTGAGCCAAAACAGTAAAACTGCCAACCGGAAACACAAAACAAAGAGCGGAAATGTGCTGCGATGTCCAGTAATACTGAGGGGAACTGCATAATTAGGTGCTAATTCTCTCACATATACATAATAATTTCATCCATTGTTAATCGACAATACTGAATATGGCTGCTTCAAGTCTGTACTGATGTACAGCCTCTGACAGACAAGTCACTCTGAGCAAAGCTTTCACTGTGGCCAAGTAAAGGGTCTCAGGACACTTTTAAAACTGAATTTTCAACACTAAATGGGGCTTCATAATTGTAGCTAAAAAGATGTGTAAAGATGTATTTAGTCTATTTAAGTGTTTCAAATTTTCCCCAACGTAGGTCAGTGCATTAAAGGTAAAACCAAAATATAATGTGCCTATCACATTGCTTTAAGGTAGAATAAGTAAGACATGTCAGTTTCTGTTTGTAAACGCATCAGACAGATTTTTGAGTCCCATTATCAGGACGTCAAATACGTCAAAGCTCCACTTCCGATGTTACTTTATACTGTTTCCAAAGTTCATTATGCAGAAAGCTTTAAGATGTTTACAACTATGGCTGACTTTTTTTTTCACATAAACCCTGAAAACACAACTTATCAATTGTTATCTGAAGACCTGAAATGATCTAACTAACTATGGGTGAAAACTTCAGAGAGAACAACTGAGGCTTCCTGGTGGAGCACATCTCCACGAGTCCAAAAATCTTTCTTTCCGAGCCGGTTAAATGCAGAATAATATAGGGATTTCAAACCAGAAATGATGAAAAATTCTTATGAATATGTCTCTTCAGTATTTGCTGAAATGTGTTTAATTTTGAAATTGTGTTGACAGAAAATCCCACACAAGCCCCTACAGCAAACCCACAGCTCAATTAGTAATACAGCAGGGTTCACTTAGAGAGACCTGTCACTAACTGAGTCTCTGTTTACAGTTAATCCATACTCTTCCTATCAAACTGAGGTGAACTGGCTTGAATTAACAACAGGACCAAAATATAGTCCTCTTTGTTATTCCCCAGTGGCTTTGCAACACCACTGATTGAATGTTCCCACTCTCATTACAACACTACACTGCACACTTTAATGACTTTTTCATGACATTGGCCTACTGTGTAAATTCCATTAACGATTTTTGTCAGTATCAAAGTTGATTTTTTTTAAAAATTCCCTATTGTTAACTATACCGCACTCAGAGGTAGTGTGTAACTAAGTACATTTATTCAGTGTACTTAAGTACAAATTTGAGATACTTGTCCTTTACTGAGTATTTTCGTTTAATGCCACTTTTCTACTTCTACTACACGACATTTCAGAGCAACCCTGTCTCCTAGAAATGACTAAATTGAAATTACTAAATTGTTTTCATAATTACTGTACATAGTGGTGACAATGTAACTCTGGCTTGAATTATGTTCAGAAGCAATGTTTCTTTGAAATAACACATTTATATCATTTCCGGGGCGGATCTAGAGAAATATTCAGGAGGTGGCAAGAGGGTGGCATGGAGACTTTACAGGGTGGCAAAAAAAAGCATATATGCTGATTTAATCGCAAACAATTGCATGTATCAATATTTGCAGAGAAAAGCCCCAAAACGAAGATATTTTACCTCAAAAATATGACATTATTGTGGTACACAAGTAAAGTATTGAATAGAAATACCTAGAGTTGGCATTAGAAATCAATTAACTGTTTTATTTCTAAATCTGAAAAACAACATTTTTCCAAAAACATGTCTTTTTGACATGACATTTTTAACGTGCTGCAAATTAGTTGTATATAAACATAATTTGTAGGAGACAGGGCTGTTCAGAGGGCTGTGTTTTCCTTTTCAACATTTTAACTTCAGCTTTATTTATTAGTTACTTTGCAAATGATATTAAGATTAAGATTAAGGCAAATTAGTACATCTGAAAAGATGAGTCTATTGACAGAAAATTAATTTGCAACTACATTTCTTTCTTTCAGCTTCACAGATGTGAATTATTAAATATTTTAATTGTGTTATTTTATTTTGAGGCTTGAACTATTGGTTGGACAGACAAACATTGTGAAGGTGTTACTCTGAACTCTTGGTAATTGTGACAGCATTTCCTACTACATGTATTTCCCGAATTTTTACAAACCAAACAATTAATCGATTAAAGGTGGAATAAGCGATTCTAAGTGATAAGATAGCTGATTGTTAAATCTCATTCCCAAGTTGGCATGAGTCACCAAGCCAAAGCACTGAAGATGAGACTCACCAGTGAACTATCTTTCTCCATCATCGCTTTCTGCATCTTTAATTTATCCGTAATGAAAATAATCATTAAGTTGCAGTCAGATACAAAACAATGAACTCCACTTTGACCAAATAAAACCTTGCTAAAATCTTGCTTTTACATTAATGCATAAGTAATAATTATCTAATAATATAATATATAATAATATCATAATATGACAATTTTCTGCTTTGAGTACTTTTACTGTTAATGCTTTAAATTCTCCTGATTATATTTATATATAGTTTTACTTAAGCAGTAGAAGGATGTTCACTTGTAACTGAGTATTTTTACAGTGTGGTACTTTTTCCACCACTGATTGCACCACTGTACTGGGGCCTGAAACATTGCTGTGTCTTCTGAATATTTTTATACTTTTTGAATGAATATTTCAACGTGTTCTGAATCATTTCCATAACTTTCTCAGGTTTGGTCATAACAGAGTTCATAGAGTTCAGCTGGGAGAAAAAATATGTCATTAGGGTTCGATCACAGGGAGAAACAACATGGATGTTCTGTTCCCGTCAACATCTGGAGTGTTGTTACTGATCCCGCATATCAGACTGGGAGAGTCGGAGTGTCATGGTTACTGAGCTAAAAGAGGATCATCAGCACAGAGCTCCTCTGAAAGGAGAGAAATCTAAAACCTCCACTTCTCATAAAGGCACAGCAAAGAAACAACGCCCACCAGTACGGTAATAATCAGATACGAGGAGCATGTTCACTCACTGATCTTTGCCTCCAATATTTTTTGAACATATATGGTTCATCAAACCTTTGATTTCCTTAATTTTAGACCCTTTTCATGTCGAGAAACAAGGAACACCTGTAAGTGGCCCTAAGAGAACATAGATTATGGGACGGTTGGCAGAGATGAGAAAGACTCTCGTGTTTACAACTTGTGAGTGCCCATTTCAATTTCCTAGAAACCACGGTGACGTCTGCTTTTGTCTGACCAACAGTGAAAAAACAGAAAATATTCAATGCAATACAAGGGTAAACTAGCAAATCCTTACAACCTGGATCCATCAAACTGGAATTTGCTCAAATATTTGCAATTTAAGTGACTTAAACAATTGTTCAACAACAAATAATTTCCCCATCCTAAGTCCCGCCCCTTTTCGCTCTGTGCGCCAGTAACAGTTGAGCAAGCTTGGTGCCTGGTGGTTTCCTATACTCAGATATGCTATGTGCTCAGCTGTAATAACATGAACCTAGACAGACTGCTGCTCAGACTTGCCTCCGACTGTTCCTAGTGGATACTGGCAGTACTGCAGCAAAAAAATCTGCAAGTATCCAAAAAACAGGAGTTTTGTCATGTCATTTAAAAACAAAACAAACAAACAAACAAAAAAAATGAGAGGCTTCAGCTCATCCAAAACTCTGCAGCTCAGCTATTAACCAGAATCAAGAGAAGAGAGCACATTAGTCCAGTTTTAGCTGCTCTGCACCAGCTTCTTGTAGCATTTAGAATTGATTTTAAGGTTCTTCTACTCACAGTGCATACAGAACCCTTAATGGACCAGGACCAAGTTACATCTCTAACTCCCTTGTTCCCTACCTCCCTTCATGAACACTGCGATTGTCTGCAGCTGGTTTATTGGAGGCTCCCAGAAACAGCCGAAAGAAAGTCGGGGATACAGCGTTTGTCAGTTTCGTCCCAAAGCTGTGGAACACACCACCTACAGGTGTCAGAAAAGCCAGCTCACTAAATATTTTTTAAAAGAAAACTGAAACCTTTTCTTTTCACTTTAGCTTTTAACTAGATATGACTCAGCTTATATAGGCCCGAGAGGCTGTTTTCCATTCTGCTATGCAAGTACGCACTGGTGCACTTCTTTCAAAATGTTGTATTTTCATAGATTTTTATGCCCTCTTATGTACACTTTTAAACTTAATTATTTTCTCGATGGGTGTTATTTTCCATCTTGTGTTATGCATTCTATTTTTATCTTTATTTTATCTTACTTATACTAGTATTATCAAACAAGATTTTATCCATGTGAAAATACATTCTGCTCTGTTCTCGTCTTATCTTATTTTTACATGTAGGTTTTATTCTTCATCCAATTTTACATTAATTACTGCATTATATTCCTGCTTTTATGTTCCTTCTATGTCTTTTTTATGTGAAGCACTCAGTGCATGTAATTGTAAAGCTCTTTGGGATGCATTTCTTGTATGAAAGTTGCAATACAAATAAAGTTTGTTATTATTATCATTATTATTACTATGATGATGCCTCACCTGTTCCTATTTCTAAAATAAAAAAAAAGTAGAGAGACACTCATGGTACTGCTGTCTCCAGGGTTTCCTGCCCGATGAAAGTGGAGAAGCCACTCTGGTCATTCAACGTGACATGCATTTGTGCATCGGAGCAGTGGTGAGTGCTGTGGGAACTGAGGCCTTAATCTGAGAAGTGTTAGTACAATGGCAGACACACTACAGGGCCCATTATTTTAGATTTTACACAATATGTGGATTTATCTGTGCTTGTATTGAATAAAATACACACAAAACACGTTATACAAAATTCTGTGTGAAACTCTAATCTTAGAAATAGAATTTTCTTGCCAAGCATACTTAAGAGTTCTTGAACAAAGAGTGATTTCCTTCTCATAAAGGTGCTTTGAGGAATGCAAGGACAGCAATCAGATCCACGTCAGCTGACTTATTAAGGAGAGAATGACAGGAAGGGCAAGGTTTCAACCGAGCTCAGCAGAATCAAACTGTATCAAAAGTACTACTAGGTAGAGTGCTAATAATAGACCAATACAAACAAAACTCCCGACAGGAATAGAACGATCAAAACAATGCCTATTTAGTGCTCACGCAGGCAGTGTGAATGGCTTTTGTGTGGCGCTTATTATTGCAATCTCAGTGTAGCAACGGTACAGAGCAAATCTCAGTAATTAACCTATGGTAATGACAAAAGCCAATTTATGGCTCTTAAAGATCAAATGTATCTGGGTTAATGTGAGGTCAATCTAATGCATGTGCGGGAATAGCAGCGCTGGAATTGAAGTAGCTGGTTGGGGAGAGGTGTACTGGGATTACTGCCAGTGTGAATGGGGCTGTCAAAAACATCCATTCTAAATAGACAGTAATGCACAGGCTGGTGTCAGGCTTAATTTGACACAGAAACAGTGCAGACTGTGAACACATTTGTACACTAAATCACTGGTCTTTTTAAAGAATGGGGAGCAGGGAAAAAAGACGTGTTTCTTAAATGTTTTAAAGTAGTTTTTAGAGAGCCTGCGTTCACTATTGAATATGTTTGTTTTCAATATGAAACCTGAGTCATCTGTTCACTTTGTCTCGAAAGCTTTTCCATGAGCTTCACAATTCAAGGAAGAGCCTCCTCTGCTGCCTGCATGCTCAGGAAGCCCAGCAGTGTCTGCTACAATGGCTCTGCATGTACTGTACTGTACGTACTCTTTCACAGCATAATCCTGCTTTCCACTGTAGGAACTTAATGACCAGAAACATGGAGCTTCCCAGAACCTGAACTTTTAGAAACTGGTGAGTTTTCGTACATGGTTTTTGTCTCGCATTTCCTCACTCATCATGCGACAAGAGTAAAGATTGTTGACCACAATAGTGATGTGGTGTTTGGCTAAATGCGAACCCCTCTACTTTCCGTATATAACAGCTTGCTAATACATACCTGTAAATCTTACACACATAAATACCAGTATATCACAACACCCCTACTCCTAAGCAATGCTAAATTCAAGTTCCAGGAACTTGTACCCGAAGCAGACAGAGGACAGTGTAAACAAAAGAACCCTTGACAATGGCTACACGTTAAGCTACATGTCATTAACTTCCTGCAATTGAAACGGAGCTACAGAGAACCTCAAAGCAGCTATGGTTCATCAAAGGGTACAAAGATCCACGAAGAACTCTTCGTTATGAGTTCATCAAAGGTTTTTTGTTGCATAATATAAAAGGGTTCTTGTAGAACTCTTTGGTTGGGGTCTAGATAAAACTCTTAAAATGTAAAAAGGTAGGAGGCAACTTGAGATCGCTTGAAGTTGCGTTCTTGTTACCACCCTTAGAACCGTGGAAAGTTTCTGTACAGGACCCCTGAAGTGGGTTCTGGGTGGAGCCATGATACCACAGAACGGTTCTCTGTATAACCTTTCATAGGACATTTTGGGTGAAACCTTTCACAGATGGTTCTAGGCATAAAACTTTACGTTGGGTTTGAGGTAGAACTCTCTGACAGGGTCCCAACCTTTATGAAAGGTTCCACTTTTTATGTTTTATATCCTTTCAAAGAGTTCTACCTGGAACCCAACATAAAAAAGGTTGCACTAGGAACCAAAAAGGATTTTCCAATGGGGACAAGCCAAAGAACCCTTTTTGATTCTGGTAAGAAACTTTATTTCTAAGCCCCGTGTTTCAACTACAAGTGAGTCAGGTGTGTTTTTTGTGTCTCGTGCAGCATAAACACTCTCATTTTAATCCTTGCAGCTGTTTATTCCAGCTCTGTGGATCTTGTATCTCAGCTGCATCTGACCTGAGGCATTTATTTAGACATCAGGTCAATTTCTTTTTTTTTAACAAAATGTGCATAAACACGAGGGTGGTTCTCAGTAAAAAGGCACTGAATACGTATTTTATCCACATGCTGTAACCTAGGTGGAGGAGAGCCTGCCTCAGAACCAGAAAGCAGCTCACTCTGCTCCGGTCTATAATCCCACAGACTCTGCCTTCACTTTATTTAGCAGCTGAGAAACAAGACACCGGGGCTTCTTTTCTGCAAGGTTTATTTGGGGGCAAACTGTACATGTCCTGCCACTAGACAACTTCACAGGTAAAGTGTAATCCCTCTGCTCTGATTACCAACACCTGTCTGTCCTGAGCACAGCCACCGGTGCTCTGTTTTTCTTTTCTATTTTTTGCTCGTCCTTGCACACTGCTGTGCTTAGGCCACAATCATATGCATTGTGTTGATGGAAGATAGATCAGGAATATTCACACATATCGAAGGAAAACTGCACAAAAAGTTTGGCTGCTCATTTGCTGCTGATGCTTTGAAATGCACAGACAGGGCAGATCCTATATAAACAAACACTTCAGTTTTGTGTGAATGCGGTTGTCATGAGAGCGTGATGCTGATGTGACGTTTGCAGTCTAGACAAGGAGCAAGACTCTCTGCATGTTCAAACACCTGCCTATATTAAAGAGCTACAGGACTGTCTGCAGCTCTGCATCATCTCTGAGATCTTCTGATAAACTCTCTCAGTTTTGGACTTTGGATTAACTTTTTACCACTTTAATTTTTTTACTTTCCTCATTTCCTGTTTGTTTTTATTGTGAAACACTTTGTGACATCCGCTCTGGAAAGCTGAAATATAAATGAACGGACTTACTTTTCCTGGGTAATATGAGCCCTTCTGACCTCTTCGTAGGGCCCTGCCTCTGTAGGTAGGGGCCAGATGTTGGGCCACCTGGACACAGCGACAGACAAAACAGGCATTAGTTATTCAGCCAGACTCCAAACAGAGCCTACTGACAGATCATGGCTCCTGGGGAGTTATGCTGCATTTAAATAGCACCTTTTGATATTAGATCAATACGACGGATTAACAGTCAAGTCACTCATGGGCAGATGCTGCGGGGAGACAGCATGCTTTGACTGTGATACATTATGTGCCAGAACTAAACAAAGAAGTTATTTCAATTCCAATGGTTTTGTTACTTTTTTCACAAAAGGTCAAGCGCTGTCAAAAATATCAGCATATTGACCTTTTTAAACATTCCAGAAACATTGGGATCATAGATTATGCTTTCTTCCCCTCTTTCTCGCCAACAAAGGGTTAAAACTCATTCACACCAAAGTCGCAGGGGGCTGCAACTCTCTGTGCTTGTCATTTGCAGGTCATTGTACAGTTCATTTGAAGTGTAACATGGCATGGACTGTCCTGATGATATGTGTGTATTGTCAGGAGGACAGAGACACAGTGCAGGATGACAGCAGGCTGTGTTATGACTTGAGTAGATCTGTTCGTGTCTCACACACACTCACACACACACACGTTTGCAGCCTGACTCTGAAAACTTACCATGTATTTTTATGTTTTCTTTAATCTTGGTATCTTGTTTTATCTGCACAAACATCTGTCCACTGTCACGGTTTAACTCTCGTCTCCTCTAGAAAGTTTTGAGGCTGTTGCAGCAGCTGGTCTGCCTTTTATCTACTGTCTTTATTTTTTCTGGATTACTGTGCTTCAGTCATTTAATTGTTTCTATCACTCACTGACCTGGACAATGTTTTTCACAAATTTATTAAATCACATCTTGACTTCCTGTACGTGCCTCTCCTAAAAGTCTCTCCATTGTCTTGAACTCATACAAATGCTGCAGCTCAGCTCTCAACTACCTCGGAAAAATGTGACCATATTGCGCCTATTTTCTTTACATTGGCTACTCATATCTTTTAGAATTTAATTATCTTAAATATGTGTAATCACTTTTAAAGCTCTGTCTGGTTTGGCACCTCCTTATACTGTATCTCCAAACACACTGCCTGATATCCACAAACAAAACTCTGTTATCGGTTCCAAAGTCACAGCTAAAAACTAAAGGTGATTGTTTATTTGCTGCTGAGCCCCCAGACTGCGGATTGGCCTGCCCGAGGAGATCAGGCTCGCCGAATCGGTGCCACATTTGAAATCACTCCTCAAAACACATCTGTATGAAGTTGCTTTTAATTCTTGATTCTGATGCTTTTATTTGTGTTTTATTTTAGTTGTTATTTATGTACTTTTCTGCCTATTTTACTCATTTGATTATTTTTATACTCATATTTGAAGTTGCCTCTGTACCTGCTTTGCAAACTGACACTTTGTTTTGTTTTTATATTCTTTTATTGCTTTGCTCTTTCCTATGTATGCACAGCACTTTGTAACTCTGTTTTGAAAAGTGCTATATAAATAAAATTATTATTAATATCATTATTATTATTACTATTACCCGCAACCCGTCAGGATAAGGTGCTGTAGTGCTAGTGCCTTGTTCTGAAATGCAGGTGTCAGCACCTTTAGAGCATTGCTGAGGAACCTGATGTACAAATGTATCTGCCGCTTAAATATGTCACAGAACAACATTGTATCCTTGCTGATTAATCCCAGCTACAGTGCAATTCGGTACCAGTCACCAATGTGGAGGTACTGGTATGAATGTCTTTTATAAGAATGTGTGTGAAGGTGGGGTGGGGTTAGGGGGGTGTTGTTGTTGTTGCTGTTTGTTTTTATGTGGGGCATGTATAAATTGTGTGTTCTTTTGGACCCCGAGTCTGGCAAATAATGATGATGATGATGATGATGATGATGATGATGATAAGTGGTTATGGACAATGGATGGAGGGATATTATTACTATTATTAAAGGATGACTGATTACACTAACAAGCATTGATTGTGTGGTCAAAGCCTGATATATATGATTTCTCTTATCTTATTTCTCTTCACTTAAAATGCAATTATTATTGCATTTGTAAAAGTACAGAAATATATTCATATATTCTATATATTTTAACATTTATCACTGTACTGTTGATGTACAGTAGGAGGGCCTCAGTCATAAGCTAATGCTATTTAAAGGGCCTTGATATAGAGAAGTTTGTGAACCCCTGGACTACGGAACATTTCATGATAATTTGTCAGGCTATCCGGCTCCTTTCTGCACAGTATGAGTTGCTGGTGTGGAAGGACAGGATCCCTCACTGGCTTCCCACCCACAAACATTAGCAGCTGTGCTTGATTGGGTGTGGTGCTGTGTGAGCTGCTGTGGTGGGTGAACAAGTTCTTTTTCCCTCGTTCCACCCAGGTGCACCAACACTGGTTTGTTGAAGAAAAAAAACTGGAAAGGAAACTACCAGTGCCAACAGAAACAGAAGATCTGACTAACTGAAAGTGTAACTGCACGTGAATAAAGTCAACAACATAATAGCATGTCATTTTCTGAGCAGTGTGGCTGTTAAAGGGATAGTTCGGGGGTTGTATGAGGTACTTATTGTTAGTCAGTGTATTACCTACAGTAGATGGCAGCTCACACACCCCGAGTCTGGAGAAGCAGCAGGAGTACTGGTGCAGGAAGCTACG
>JAJHUR010085316.1:0-19237 GCA_027495735.1 Lutjanus campechanus | reverse complement strand
CTGCTGTGGACAGGGTCAGTGCACGCTACATTTTCACCAGAGCAGACAACGGGAGACCAGCAACTCCCGTTTTCTGACCCCGTCCAGTCCTGACAGCAGTACATTCTTAGCATCTTATACCAGGACTCCTGCCGCTTCTCTGCACTGGAGGCGCTCTGACCCTGCATTGATATTTGCGTTGTTATATACTATGATGGTACCATAATGTACATTTTTGCGCACAAGTTTTGTCACAAGACATTTATATTCATTATTTCCATTTCTTTTCCCATATACTGCTGTTCTTATGCTGTTCTATGCTTATATATTTTTATATTCTTGAATAGGAAAATGCAAATTTAGAGTTATAGCTGTAGTATGCTTTTTATAAAGCATTTTAAATGTGTATACTGTTTTATGATGAGTGGGAAAAAAACAAGAACCTGACAATTACGCCTAAATGCACATTTTGACTCACTTATGAAGTCGGTCCTATATTGTTTTCCTGATGAAAGGAAATAAAAACGATGAGATGGCCTAAATGCATTTATAGAGTATCAAACGTGTGTATATATATTTTCAGTAGCACATGTCAAGATAATATAAGTTGATGAAGGATTGGCAGTATAAATGGTCAGTGTTCATTAACGCACGAAATAACTGTTCCCAAGATTTATTGACAAAGTTTATTGGGTCATGATGATTTGTCAGTTTTAAAAAGTGGGTCCCCAAGAAAAAAAGTTTGGGAAACACTGACCTATAATATAATCAATTTCTCCCCGGGGATCAGTAAAGTTTTTCTGATTTTTATTTACTGTAAAAAATACTCTGACAGTTACCTCGAACAACCCCACTTCAATAAACCTGGACTATCCCTTTAAACATGGACCATATAACCATGTAGATGTCCAACTGTGACCTCATGCAGCTTATTTTTGTTATATTATGATCATAAAACATCACCTCTGAGTCACCTGTGAAGGAAAATAAATCAGTGTTTGGACTTTATGTGAACCCGGCTCGTCTCTCTGCTATCATGATTTATGATCTTTAATTTATAAACACATAAAGACGCTGAGACAAAGGAGCGAGATGCTGCACCTCTGGTGTTTGTCACTGCCTTGTTTTTGCTCTCGTATAACGAGGCTGATCTATTGTACCGTGATGGAGAGTCCATCATTCAGAGGAAGACGTTGTGCTTTGTCCCCCTCAGGTTAAAAGGTTCAGATGAGTGGAGGATTTGTTTCAATGTTTACCAACCCGATTCGGTGGCTGACTTCAAGAAGAGCAACCCGGGGAAACCTTACGCCCGCATGTGTGTGTGCAGGTAAACAATCAGAGGGCATGTTTACTCAAGATTATCTTACAGAAAACAACAGAAATCTGACGCAAATTAAATAAAGATCACAGTGGTTGAAGATGAATGCCCGTTTTTTCTCATCTGTGTTTCTCTTAGCTAATTATGACAGATCAGCATTTAACTAAAGGATCTGTTGATTATGTAAAAATAATTATTTGACGCCTGCAGACTCCTTGTTTTGTTTGATCAATGTTTCAAAATGCGAAAATTAAATTTACAATAATGTGAAACTGACAAAAGCTACAACTTTATAACATATTAGGGCCACTGAAGGAACAAAGTGAGACAAAACAAAACTGAGAAAGCTAAATAAAATCTTAAAAACAAAAACAAAGACTGAGAAATCTGAGAAAAGATTGACACTGTAAATTTATGTGAAAACAAACTCTCACACACTTTGTCCTAACTGACCGCGAGCGATGCAGCGCTACGTGACACGGTGCGCCATTTTGAGCTGAGCCTTTTTGCAATCCCCCGTTTCTGTTTAAGCAAATTAATTCATCCTCAAGTATTTACTTTTGCTCAAGCCAATAGCAAAGTAAAAAACATTATTCTTTCTAGTAAATTTGTCACTTTCATCTCAGTTTTTTTCTGGCAAATATAATCTCAGAGAATATCTGAGTTTTTTCTCATAAATTTGTGAGTTTTTTCCTTGAAATTTCAGAAATTCTTGAAACATTATCCCACTTCCTCTACTCTGAAATTATCTGTTTACTTTTTTTTTTACCACAATGGTCCTAATATGCAGTCAGAAAAATCAGAAAAGCCTCACATTTGAGCAGCTGCAACCTGGAAACAACTACGTGATCAACAAAATCGTTCTTGTTCAGTTACCTGTTGATTGATTAATTTACTAATTGCTACAGATCGTGTCTTTAGCTGTGATAGAGTAGGTTTTGCCAGCGTCCCTCACAACAGTGTCAACATAATTTGATTCCCTCCCTGTCGTGTCTCAGTTTCGACGGCCCTGTGCCGGACCTGCGAGCCATCAAGCTGCTGGCCTTCCAGAGTGGAGACGTCCCGGTGGTGTTTGCGGTTGTGGACTACGGAGACATCTCGTTCTACACCTTCAAAGACTTCCAGCTTCCCACTGACGTGTTCCACTGAGATCTCCTGAACGTCACTGTAACACATGTACCAACATGTATCCAGGACTTTTAAATCAATCCGCATTTGTTGGGTCAGCGGGACTTTAAAAAAAAAAAGAAAGAAAATCCTTGATGTTGTTACAGATACATAAAAATTGGTCTTTTGTGTGTCTGGTTGGTGATTTGCAGCAGGAACGTTGTTTCAGAACCAAAGTTTTAATCCCTAGGCCTTATCTGTGGCAAAGGTAGGGGCTTGCATTGCCATCTGCCACTGTGTCTCTGATAAAAATACCTCTGTGTGGTGCCAAAGCTGGACAGTTTGGATTATTTGATGTAGGGTCGTATGAGGTACTTACAGTCAGTGTATTACCTACAGTAGATGACACCCACATGTCCCAGTTTGAAGAAGCAGCAGCAGGAGCAGCAGCACAAAAGCCAAACAATGTAGTGCTGTGGACAGGGTCACAAATAAAAAATATAAAAACAAACAATATGTGCAAGTGTGACTTATTTAAATAGATGAAGAGGCTGTGCAGTTTTGCACAGTATGGGAGGATACTGCAATGTACAAAATAGAGTCAGGTGACTGAAATTGACATTTCATTAACCAACCAAACTCCATAGGTGAAATCAGTCATTTTACCTCACAGAACACAGGAGTTGCTGGTCTACCTTTGCCTCAATCCGTTAGTTCGTTTGTGTTATTGTGTGACTTTGGTGAATCTGAACTAACCTTCGAAAACGCAGAAGTCACATATTAACTCAAACAAACTAACTGATCAAGGCGGCGGTAGATCAGCAACTCTCATGTTCTGTGAGGAAAAATGGCTGATTTCTCCTATGGAGTTTGGTTGGTGTGGAGAGAGCTATATTTGGCTTATATAACAGCAGTTTCCCGTCAGTAAGGCAGTCTGACAGCAAGGTAAAGCGGTTAAAATACTCTAAATATAGTGTACACTTAAACTGATTCTGTGCAGGTGCTCCTCTCTGTTCCTCCTCACACAACCCAACTTCAAATAATTGGAATTAACCCTTAAATTCTACACATAGTCGCTTTAACGCACCAGTGACAAAACAGTGGGTTTGACAGTTTTCAGGCTTTGTTTAAACTTTTGACATAGTGCTTTGAGGGAGAGGAGGTGTGTTTCTCTTTTTATCTTCGAGATCAACAGACCATCAGAGTGACTTATCTGAGCTATGAAACTGACCAGACTTTTATTTTCTGCAGCAGCAAGATCAATAGAGTAATTTATTCCTAGTGGGGAAATAAATTGTTGCTACAATGTCGATGCCACAAAAAAAAAATCTTGTCACATAAATAAGAGATGCTAAAAATAAGGACAGCTGCTGCAACAGGCTGCTACCAGAGTGGTGCCATCTAAAAGAGATAGTTTTGAAGTGGGGTCGTAGGAAGTATTTAACCATTGTCAGTGTTCAGTTTAAGTGTACGCTGTATTTGCAGTATTTTAACCACTTTAGACAAATAAACTAACCAATCAAAGCAGCGGTAGACCAGCAAGTCCCATGTTCTTCAATGTAAAATTACTCTTTTTGTCAAAGGAGTCTGGTGCCTTAGAAGAGTGATATTTGTCTTATATAAGGGCAGTTTCCTGTCTGACAAGAGGGTGACAAATATAGGCAAATAGCATATATCAATATTTTCAAGGAAAGGACCCCAGATAAGATAGAAGATATTTTAACTCAAAAACACTTCATTATTGAGGGTAAATGAGTAAAGCATTGAATAGAAATAGGAGAGTCAGCATGAGAAGTCAATAAATTGTTTAATTTCCAAAAAATCTTCATCACTTAACCATCAATTTCTGCCTTTTAATACATTATTTTTGACAGAATGAAAAATAAAATAGATAAATTGACAGAGCTCGTCATCTCTTGCTGCATTTACTTGCACTCGGACAGCCACAACTTTCCACATACATATTTATTTTTTTATTAGATTGTCCAAAACTTGGGTGGCAGCTGGGGAGCGATAAGGAAAATGTTTCTCCTCCTGCAGAAACAGGTGACTCTTATGCAGCTGAGATGCTTGTTTTTTTTCTTAATAAGAAGACCTTGAAACATTTCTCGTTACGTGTCTGTTTTTTCTCGACCACAGGTGTCGTAAGCGCTGACAACAGTGTGACCTCTGAAAGCCTCTCCACTCCCACCTGATGTTGACTTTTGGCTTCAGCTGCAGGTCAACAATAGCGTTATGTCCATTAACAGCAGACCACAGAAGCTTTCTTACACTTGAATAGTGCGTTTAATTAGATCTATTGACGTCTCCTCCGCACTTAAACTCTTCTATTGTTCAGGTGTTTTTGTAACACAGTTTAAAAGGGTTTGATCAGATGGAGATGAAGGCAGAAAGCCATGTCAGCTCTGAGGATTCTAGCTTTTCTTCCTTTAATTGGTGAGTTAAACATAAAAGATGGATTTTGATTTCTACATAAAACACTGCGGCTGAGATTTGGAGATGTTGCTGGTTTGTGTTGTATCAGTTTCTGAAGGTTTTCCTCGTCTATAAAGTTTTTTTCTCTCTCTCTCTTTCCTTCCCAGCAGGTTTTTCCAGCAGTCAGAGCTCAGACTGCTCATATCTGACTCTTCTGGAACACCTGAACCTGACAACAAGTGATGAGGTTCTCTCAGTCATGAGACCCGTGAGACACTGGAGGACATCCACCCTCGTTCAGTTGGACATGGTGTTGTATGGTATCATTGAAGTGGTAAGTGTGTTTTTATGTTTCTCTCTGTGTGTGAACTGAGCTTTCAGAGTGCACTGCTTTCATGAATGGATCTGTTTTTTATAATTGCACACAAACTTAATGATTATTATCATAGTCAGTTATTTTGTTGATCAATCAATGACTTGTTTTATCTATAAAATGTCAGAAAATGGTGAAAGATGTTAATCAGTGTGTCCCAAAGTCTTCCACGAATGACGTGTTTTATCCACAACTCAAAAATATTCAGTTTGCTGTCATAAAGGAGAAAAGAAACAAGAAAATATTTACATTTAAGACGCTGGAATCAGAGAATTTTGACTTTTTTTCCTTAAAATATTACTCAAACCGATTAACTGATTACTGTAATAGTTGATGATTCATTTAGTAATCGATTATTGATCAATTATTCGATTAGTTGTTGCAAAAAAATTGATTTTCGGACTTGTGCAAGCACATAACACATAAATCTCAGGAAAGATTAAATCAAAAGCAACTGGACTTGTTTAAAAGTCTTTTTTGAAGACGTTTCACCTCTCATCCAAGAAGCTTCATCAGTTCATGCCTGTCAGACTAGTCTGTTAATAGTTCATATCATAAGCAGTTAAAACATGATATAGAATCACATAATGTTACAGAAGACATATGTAGGTGAAATTAATTGTTATAGATCTATGTATTCATTAATTTATTTAAATATTCAAGTATGTAGCATGTAAGTAGCATATTTATTCAAGTAAACATGCTGTTTTTATAGTAAATGACCACAGTGCTGCTGATTGTCTGCAGGATGAGAAGCCTCAAACCGTCATGAGTCACATCTTTGTTCAAATGGTAAGAAGTGATCGTGTTTACTTCAGGTGCCAAAGAATTTAACTGCATTTTCAAACATCAGTGGTCTGCTATCATTAGATATGTCAACCTCAGCTACGTCATGTGATTTTAGGTTTACTGACACTGTCCTTTCAGTCGTCCACACTAACATTTTTAACACTCAGTTTTTTTTTCTTTTCCCAGAGTTGGACAAATGAATTCCTCGCCTGGAATCCATCAGACTTTTGTGGGATAGACAAGGTGTCTGTTCCGGTATCGAAGCTGTGGGCCCCTGACATAAACATCCAAGAGGAGTATGTATTATTTTATCATATTTTTATGTTTTATTATTATAATTATATTATGACCCAGTGATTCCCAAACTTTTTCCAGTATGCCCCCCTTTAGGAAGCCACAAAAGTTCAAGCCCCCCACCACTAAATTTTTAATCAATTGTTAACAATAATTGGGGATGGAACTGATAAAAGAAATAATTCAAAAGTAAAATTTTAGCAAAATAAAGGTCAGCTGGATAGA
The DNA here is from genome assembly GCA_027495735.1 of Lutjanus campechanus. Lineage (NCBI taxonomy): Eukaryota > Metazoa > Chordata > Actinopteri > Lutjaniformes > Lutjanidae > Lutjanus > Lutjanus campechanus. The sequence goes on along the minus strand of JAJHUR010085316.1, from coordinate 12,737 downwards.
AACAGCAAACTCATTTGTTTAGTCCCCCTACATAGATCATATTCATTCCGCTTTGTTTCACTCTTTTTTTCTCCCCTGGTCTTTCGTGCCCCCCTTGCAGTGGCTCTGTGCCCCCCCAGGGGGGCCCGCCCCCCAGTTTGGGAACCACTGTTATGACCTAACTGCAGTTTATAGTTTTGATCTTATTCAAGGGGCGTTCCAGAAAAGCAGGAAAAATTCTGAAAAGTGTCTCAAACTTAATAAACTGCAACAATCACTGAAAAATACCTGAGAGCAGGATGTTATTTTCTCTCGTCTGTCCATAAAAATATTCTTTCTTCCGTCAGCGCCTCCGACACCGGGAGTATTCAGAAAAGTCCTCATGCCACCCTTTATCCCAACGGTATGCTGTTAGCAAGCTTTCGTCAGCGGCTGACCTCCACCTGTAAACTAAAACTCTGGCTGTTCCCCTTCGACAGACAAGTTTGTAACATCACGTTTGGATCAATGACCGCTGAAGGTAAATTAAACCTCACTTTTATACATCCAGAATAGCTTTGCAACATATTTGATATAATGATATGTATATATATATTTTTTAATTTTCTATACAGCGTCAAGTATACACATAACATCTTTCAGCAATGACTCAACACTCACGAGAATCTCTGAGCAGGTCATGGTCACTCTGGGAGAATGGGAGCTTGAATTCATGAAAACTGTCGATTATAATCTTACCAAAGGCGGTATAAGTCAAAGCAGACTCACATACATGGTTAGTAATGTAATGCAATTTGATAACAGTTTTTTCCCCCATTCCCCCAAGGATATTTGCCTCTAATTAATAAATTAATTGACTTTTTTTTCCCAGGTCAAAATGGTCAGGAAGCCGCTGCTTTACGTGATAAATTTCATTGTGCCTCTGTTCTATTTGCTGGTTCTGGATTTGGCCTCCTTCTTCATCAGTGAGGCCAGAGGTGAAAAGATGAGCTTCAAAGTGACCATACTGCTCTCCATCTCCGTCCTACTGCTGATCCTAAAAGATATGTTGCCGTCCACCGAAGACCAGCTGCCGCTGATCGGTACGCTGCCACACAAACCTCAGACCAGAGATTTATTCTTTTGGCATTATCCTGATTGATTTTTAGAAAGTCTTGACAGCGCTGGAGGCAAAAGTGGCCCAAATCTGACTATTTTAGCTCAAACATGACATGAGATCTGTTTTTTCATGACAGTGTGAACAGCACAAATCACATGAAATCTGGTCTTTTCAATTTATTGAGCAATACATCAGAATTGAGCACTAAGGGCTCTATGCAAGGCAGCTGTCATTGCTGTTTTCTGACAGACACAGTTGTCATTTTCATGCCCACATTGTAAAAGACAATGTGAACAGCCAAACAACTAAGGCTTGCAGTATGAACATAGCTTTTGAAATCCAATCCATGGTGTCCATCTTTATTATAGTCGCAAGTAACAGTGTCGACATCTGTCTTAAAGATCTGATTTAAGAAACAAATCTGACGTTCTTGCAGCCTGTACAAATGATGGAGTCTTAACTGATATCACACCGAACAGTAACGTCCCTGTGCTTTTATTCCAGCCAGCTACTGCGTTGCGATCTTTGCCCTGGTGGGGATAAGCGTCCTGGAGGCCATGCTGGTGTGCTTCTTGTCCGACCTCGATTGTGGTTGCAGCAACAAGGCTCAAAGATCTGACGGCGCTGAAGTGGAGATTGAGCTGGAAGCCGAGTTTCACAAAAGTAAGTTTTCTGCAAACTGAAGATTTCTCGTTTTTATGTTGTTTTTGTAAAGACTTTTAAAAACTTATGAAAGCAACAGATTCAAATAATTTCTAGAAAAAATAAGATCACAGTTAGCTTTAGGGGTTTTGTTGATCAAATTTAAGACCACATTTATCACGTTTTCTGGGCGATAAACTAAACTTTATGAGTTTAAGAGGGCTGCAACAACAACGAGAGTTAAACAATGATTTCACCAGTATCCCCAGAATAAGATCCCCTTTATTTCAGCCTGTTTTTAACACAATGTGTATGAATAAAACACCAGTCGTTTTTTTTTTTCATGTCATTTCACTCCATTGTGTCTCATTGTGCTGAATTATCTTCCTCACACAGAGCCTGCCGCAGCTGAAGCAGCTTGTCGGGTGAAAGCAGAGAAAAGTCTCCTTCCTCAGGATGGGCCCCACGGCCGCGACCTGCTCAAACAGATCCTGCAGGAAGTGAAGGCAGCGCGGCGGGCAGCTGGAGGACAAGAAAAAGACAAGAAGAAACCTGGATTCTACAAAAGAGTCGCAGAAATCATCGACTCTGTGTTCTTTGTCTTTTATTTCATTACTGTTGTCACTTTTCTGACATACATGTATATATACTGGATTGCAGAATACATATAATGAGAAATGAGATATAGTCACTAGTTACTTCTCAAAAGTAATGTAGAAGTACAAGTGCAGCTAACTGGGATATTTTTATTGAATGTTTTTACATTGTTAGTGTAGTGTTTTTCATTCAACATCTGTCTCATTTTGGCAGATGTTATAATGCAGCGTTTTCAGGATTTTCTAGATGTAGAAGAGCCCCAGTTTTTCCCATTCATTGTCATTTTCATTACGATTAAATTGCTGGTTGAGATTTGTGATTTGAAATTGAGAGAATTTTTTTTAAAGAGTTTTTCCACAGATCTAGATTCCTTCCCATCAAAGGTGCACCAGGTGCATGTATTTAAATGTTAAATACATGCATCTGGAAACACCTTAGGTTTGGATTCCCCTCACTGTAGTTTCACAAAATAAGGGCTCCCAAACAACATTTTGCACAGAGCCTCCAAAAAGCTAGAAGCGGCCCTGTTGGCCTGAATGGCACCAGTCATGTGTTGCTCAAAGCACCAAAAATACCTTCAAAATTAGTGTCTCATTCCAAAAATCATGACCCGGTTACTCAAGATAACCCGGCGACTTTGTTGTGAGCAGTTTCATGTAGGAACTACTTTCTGCAGTACAATCTACTGGAACTACTTTCTTTTTGGTGCTTGGAGCAACACAAGTCTTGTGCCAGTTAGTTCCATTATGTAGGAGAGAAGACAGACGTCTCTATGGCCGATATCTCCAAAACAAAAATAATCTAGATGGATAAACAGCACTACAGGGCAAGGAGAGAAAAAAAATTGGGGGGTGAACTGTTCCATTAAAGCTGTGTTGAGAGACTGCAACAAAAACAGAGGTTAGAACATTTTTAAATCACTGTTAATCTCCTTAAAATGAGTGTGTCACTGCTCAGAGTGAAGGCTACACTGACAGGTGTGCTGTCATATGACTTGTATATTTTGTCATATGACTACTCATGCTGTTTAAAGGATAGCTCGTTTTGATAGCCTAGGCAGCACGGAGGGGCGGGTACAAAGTAAAGATTTGCTGATTTAACCAAAGTGTGGTCATATAATGTTGAGTGGCACTGAAACGAACTATGGTAAAATCTGACAGTAGTGTGAGGATGAGTGCGCGGGGATGGAGTGAATACACAACACACTCTTTTAACAATTTGATTTGATTGGACCTCGTGATTTGTTTTCCGCACCGACAACCAGCCAAGCAAACCAACTAACACGAGCATCAAGTCAAACATAATTATGACAAAGTCAGCTCCGTCCTGCCTTCAAAATAAAAGCCTTGTAATATTAATCACTTATCGAAATTACATTAGATTTTACATTAGCATCTGCAAAAAGTAATATAATACCTGAATCGTAAATATCATGCAACGAAATAAGATCTTAATTGATCAATCCTTATTTGGTCACAAACACTCCAGCTGCTCCAGCTGTTATGTGACTGATCTGTTAAAGACATCTGACAGCTGTGATCCTGTCATGTGCATTTTGCAGGTCAACTAAGATTTACTGGGCTTTATTATATGAGAATTATCCCTGATTTCTTATTAGTGAGGATAATTTTACACACGCGCGCGCACGTGCTGTTTAACATTAATGAAAGGTGTTTTTTTTTTTATTGTGGAGACGTGTGCGCGCCTCAGCCAAGCGCGAGACACACACCCACAAGCTTTTAAGTAAAATATTTACACTTTATTGTTGATGGAAAATATGTTCAAATGACACTTTTCTGATCCGCACCCCTGTGTTGGGAAAATACTTCACATAAATAAAGGTGATTTGTGTGTGTGCCTCAACCAAACGTGTCATGTGTTTTCTTTCTTTCACAAGTGGTTTTTACTCCAATGCGCCGAGCACAAGACAGTAAGTGCGCCTGGTCACGCCTTCGTTTTGCTTTTATTTTCTGACCTTCCGCCCATGGCTGCACACACCAGGCGCAAGTGCGTTTGCTATCTTGCAGACGTGGCAAAAATGGCAACCGCGCTGGAGTGAGATAGCAAATGCCCCTGCGCCACCAGCACAACGGCTTTGCGCCGGTTGTATGATAGGACCCCATCACCTTTGATATTTGTGTAAACAAACAAAAATCGTAGATCTAATCACATCACATACGATAGACACTGTCTTACTTTGAAAGGTTGTACCGGAAAACCTAGTTTGTGTTGACGGAAACTTGACGCGTGTTCATACGGGAGCAGGTCAGCTGGTCTCTTTAGTTTACTGCCACAGTTAGCTCTGTGGTGGACCCCTGTTGGTTCATGGGAAAGTGTTTTTGTCCGAAGTTTCGTTTTAAACTGACTCCCCTCTATTTATTTAAGACAGACGCAGCTCATGTTAGCGGCGGTGTGCGTTTATCCAGCTAGCTGTTAGCTGGTGAGGATCTGATCCAGCTCACAGCTTGGAGCATCCTGCTAGCCTAGCAGCTACATTAGCAACATACACTGGAGAGAAGTGAGGTGAGAACAGCTGTTCACTTTCGTGTTCATTAATGACACACATGTGGTTCCACACTCAGAATAACTAATTCTCACTTTTATCGGTGAGTTTTAGAACAATGATATCATCAATGTGTGATTTTGTGTGATAGATTTTCTAACTGACGCTGCCAGTTACGTAGCAGGTAAATATCAGCTTACTGACATCAACAGTGGCCGCTAACACTTTATTATGAGACTTCAAATCATGTACTTTGATCATGTTTAACTAATGCATTTCTTATCATTAGTTAATGCATTCATTAATGCAGGATGTGTCATGAATTCCTGTTGCTCATCATCAACAAATCATCAAGTCCCCATGACGTTATGTGATCAGATCACTCTTCAGTTCATCAATTAAAGGGATACTTCACCCAATGATGAAAATCCAATTATTATCTACTCGTCCTCATGCCGATTAAAGGTCAGGTTGAGTTTTTTTAGTCCACAGAACACTGCAGGAGTTTCACAGGAAAGCAGTGTTGCAGAATCTCCCTAAACAATTAAGTGATTTGTGAACGCTTTTCAGTCGATTACAGTTATTTTCTCCATTAAGCGATTAATAGTTGTTTGTTTTAAAATGTCAGAAAATGATGAAAAATGTCGACCAATGTTTCTCCAAAACCTACGACGATGTCCTGAAGTGTCTTCTTTTACTCACAACCTAAAGATCTTAAGTTTACTGTCAAGACCATCAAATATTCACATTTATGAAGGTGAACTCAGAGAATTTTGGCTTTTGAAAAATTACTCAAAACAATCAGTTGATTATCAAAGTAGTTGGCGATTAATGTAATAATCACTTAATAATCAGTTAATTGTCGCAGCTCTAATTGCAAACATACATTTAGAATATTCAAAGCCAAAAAAAATGAAAAAAGAAAGCAAACAAATATAAAAACAGTAGTTACAGATTGATTTAATGAGAAGTTATGTGTCTACTTAATTGGAAAGTTGCAGTAAACAATAATGTCTTCAGCCCTGATTTAAATCAGCTGACAGTTTCAGCAGACCTCAGATATTCAGGAAGTTTGTTCAGCAGGTGCAAAGCGTAGAAACTGAAAGCTGCTTCACGTCGCTTGGTTTTGATCCCGTGAACACTGGGTAAACCTGTTCCTGATTACCTGAAGGGTCTGGGTGCTTCACAACGTATAAATAAATCAGATATGTATTTAAATCCAAGAACATTTAGTGCTTCATAAACTAGTAAAAAGATTTTAAAATCTATCCTTTCAAACACAGGAAGCCAATGCAGTCATTTAAGGACTACTTTCTACTTTCTTCATGTTTGTGAGGACTCTGGCAGCAGCAGCATTCTGGATGAGCTGCAGCTGTCTGATTGATTTCTTTACTCAGACCTGTTTCTACAAGTTTCTACAACATTAAACAAAGCTGGGACCTCTTCCATCATACAGTCACTGAAACCATCAGCATGAAGTGATTCTATCAGGGACAGAATTAATGTTTAAGCTCTTCTACGATGAAGAAAACATTTTGGGGGATCAAAATTACCTTATTTTCTGCATAATTTTTCCCTTCTTCTGCCCATCTTGCATTTTGTACTAGAGCTGCAATGATTAATTGATTAATGTAAATCAGTTGCCAACTATTTTGGCAATCTATTAATTGGTTTGAGTCTTTTTTTTAAGAAAATAAAGGCAAAATTCTCTTATTTCAGCTTCTTAAATGTAAGTATTTGCCAGTTTCTTTTATCCTTTATAACAACAAAACAAGACATTTGAGGATGTCTTATTGGGCTTTTAGAAACACTGATTGGCATATTTAACAATTTTCTGACATTTTATTGACTAAACAACTAATTGATTAATCAAAAAAATAATTGACAGATTAATTGACAAAGAAAATAATCCTTAGTACATGATTACTGTACATAATGAATGGTCATGGCATAAGTAATTTTGAATTTGAGAAAAAAGAAGATAAAACTGTCTTCAGCTGGCTGTTGTTTTTCCTTCAGGTGAGGACCAGTGTCATCGACTATGGCAGGTGGAATTACAGAGACGGGGGAACCCTACTCCGCATTTGTGAGTATCCTGCAGAAGACTCTGGTTATTTCCTGTCTCTTTTTGATAATAAAAGAGAAATCTGTAGTATTTACTGTAATTTATCATAAAATGTCCACGATACATCATCAGAGTTTATGGGGACTTGTTAAAAGTACTTGCTTCTCTGACAACAACACCACGGCCGCAGGGAAATTTATATTCTTGGCAGGAATAACAGCTTTTGTTTGCCCATTTCACGTTTATTAGAGTCCAAATGAATGCCGAACGTTCGCCAAATGAGTAAGTGTCTGTTTATGAGTTGTAAGACATCGTTAATAATCTTTTAGGAGGAGTAGATGTTTATAACGGTTTAAATTGAGCAAAATGTTAATGGAGTTTGGCAGGCAGAGAGACCGGCAGCCACTGAACAAACTCAAACTCCAGAGTGTGTATTTTCAGAGCAGTGGGCTTTTGTTTTCAGGATAACGGGCTTAACTTTACATTGACAGACAACTGACGGTTATAAACAGCTGATCAACTAACCGTGTAGAACTCGTCGTCGCTTGTTAGGGTGAAATTATAAAGTTGCGCTCGTCCAGCGGTGTTCCTGCAGCCTGCCTGAGCTTCTTTGAGTCTGGGGAGGAGGGGGCAGGGGGAAACAACTCGCTTCAACCACAGAGTGTTGATTAAATAGGATTTCAACCGATTTAATATACCGTCAATGGATCCAACTCACTATTTGGGCTGCAGTAATGATTTTTGGACGCAGTTGTAACGTATAAGAGAGCTCTGTAAACGTGGGTTTTGTGGTAGCCAGAAGCTTGGAGCTACAGTGAATACATGTCCACCTGACTGGGGCAAATAAAACTTTAAACACTGCAGCCCTTTAAGATATGAGGCTGTAGTATTCTGCTCTGGTGACCTGCAGATATTTGAGCTTTTATGTCATTTGTTTGGTTGAACTAAAATCCCGTCTCGAGCCAATTAAACTGGCTGTAAATACTTTGGCAAGTTAGGACAGAAAATGTTTTTATATGTGTGGAAATGCTAAGGTTATGAAATGAGTTATGTCCTTGTAAGCTGGGATGGTGGAAATGAAAGTGTCGTGAAAAATAAAGAGGAAGTTAAAATGCTTACGCACGTGCTTCTTTTTTCTCACCAGGCCTCTTTATGGTCCTGAGTTTTGACAACTCATTTCAGTCTCAGACTTTTGCGTACGTCGGCATGACTCTCCACAGAGATTAAGTTCTGCTGGTCAAGTGTTTTTTTTTTTTCTTTTCAGGAAGCTAAAGCCTTGAATCATTAAAGCACTCTGCTACCCGATAAGGCCAACGGCCGGCCTGTTAGCCCAGTTGTCTTCCCTGTCAATCGTTGATTCTTCCACCCAGTAGTCTGACCTTTGTCAGCCAGGGCCCCCGAGGAACACCTGATACTGTGCAGCCGGAGATTTTGCACTCAAGAAAAACTACATTAAGTAAATCATTAATACTGGATGAAACTTGATTGATCCCTGTAGAGGAATTAGGTCTTCGCTAGTCTTGCATAGCCAGGCCAGCCTCCGCACTTTGTTTCAGTGCTGTGTCAGCGCTGGAGGAAGTTCTGGCTGAACCTAAACCTCTCTGGCTTTTTTGGATTCCTTTAAACCAACCAGAATTGTCTTCGGCGGCGTTTTACCTTTACTTCTTTGAATAAAATGAAAATAACAGCCATGACCAAAGCATGTGCAAAGTCTTAAACAATGAATGTTTGAATGAAAAATGTTTAAAAAAGAAGAAAAAGATCAACTAAAATGGAATAAAGCTGGTTGGGAGTCGATAAGGGAATCAATAAAGAATTGGACCGATAAGCAGAATTGATAACAGCATTGTTATCAATAAAATCTGATCAATTGCAGTCACTAAACAGCTGCTACCATCCGTGACCAGGAGCCTCATTTATAAAACTTTGTGGAGAATCAATATGAAATGTCTGCGTACGTACAAATAAATTGAACGCACGCTAAAAAATATTCTGCATACGCCTCTGATGAATCCAGAACCCAGAAACGCACCATCTACTTCACTGCCACAATGACCCATGAATGATTATAGATACGCCCTAAATGATTATTGATCCATCATGTCCTGCACTCTACACAGCCACATTCAACTATAAATAGTCGATGCAAAACACTTTGTGGATGTTGAGAAACGAGCTGCTGATGGATGGTTGTTTACAGCTGATCGCAGCAACAGCTGAGAGGACAAACATCACACATGATTGTTTCTGCTTTTATTTAATTATATGAGATGTAATCCTGCAACTGAACATCCTCCTCCTCCTGCACTGTGATAGTGAGACAGCGCTGATGAAACATTTAGCAGACTTTGATTTAAGATTTGAGATATATCTTACAAATAACGCCGCTGGTTTGAATGGATCATAAAGTGACTTGTGATAGGAAGTGAAATTAAACGTGATGGAGGTGTTATTATACAATATGGCTTCACTTCATCATGTCACCATCAGTGTGGCCAATTTCCCTGCTCTCCAAAATATTCTTATATATATGTATATTTCCTTGTCAAGTTTGTCAAATTGCAATTATTTTGACTTAAGTTGCAATTGTGATATGATTTTTGATATTAGAGTGACTTATTCTCATTTTGTTCACCAGGACGTCTCTGCAGCACGACAGTATTTAATTCAGACTGGCATGTTGACGCACATTTCGCCTTAAACAAATTTTGATGCCTCCTGTGTTTGAAAAGTGCAGTAGACCATGTTGCGATTTCGATAACATTTTGATTAACTGTTCAGCCCTAAATTGGGACGTGGAAAACTGTAACAGATCGTGGATGGGGAGGAGAACGCCAACTGAAATGAGCAACTGATGGCAGATTTATTCCAACAGCCTGCTTCCTTTGAGTCAGACTTGGTCAGCACGGCAACAAGACTAAAAGGTTGTAGTGGGGGGGAAAAGGAGGAGATTTTTTATTTAGATGTTTTTATTTTTAATGTTGGGCTGTATTTTGTGTTTTTTATGGAGGAGACACGGCTGCCTTTATCCACAGGGGCCTCTAAAATCAACAGTGTCCATAGTTTTAGGTGACTCTACACATGACACATTACATATCTTCACTTCCTGTCGTGCTCATGTCTTCTCCAGGTGGGGCTGGTGTATATGTTCAATCTGATTGTGGGAACCGGAGCCCTGACGATGCCCAGAGCCTTCGCCACAGCCGGCTGGGTGGTCAGCTTATCGCTCATCGCCTTCTTGGGATTCATGAGGTAAGTCTCGTTCTTCCCCAACGCAGAGAAAACCTGCAGTGTTTACTTTTCCACCTCCTTTCCATTTCCGACACGTCACTGCTCTGTCTGTCGGGCATACAACAACAGCAGAGACGACGACTAAGTTTACATGCACAAAATATTCTGTCTTTTGTTCTTATTCCAGAAAAGACAATATTCCTGCTATACTGTTTACGTGGATAATGAAAATGAATATGCCTCTAATCATCCCATTTACATGCAGCTGTGCACAGTAAAGGTGTAAATCACATAGGCTTCATCACAATATTATATTGATTCTTTGCACAACAGTATATTTACTGACATCATATAGTCTGCCACAAGGAACTGCTTGTACATTAAGTATCAACTTGGCTTGACGCCTCTTGTTGACACTAAACGGAAGAAAGAAAACAAAATATATCTGTTTTTTCATTAAAAAGCTACATGCAACTGAATCACTGAGCAGTTAAAGGTGAGCTCATAGAACAAGACACAGGTGAAGCATTTCGGGATCATTTTAGACTCTCAATTAAATTTTAACTCGCACTGAAAATATCTGTGAAACTATTGAGGCTCACCCGATCAGCTTTGAGATGGTATGAAATTGTCTGATAGATGAATGTGTCCCACAGCCTTTCTGTGAATACGTAAAGAAACTACAGAGCAGCTTCAAGCGTTTAAGTTCTGTTTTGTAAAACATCTTTTGCTCAGACAGCTTTTTCTAGGAAACGTGTGAACTCACTTCCTGATCACGTGAAATCAGCCGCAAACTTCACCACTTTTAAGAGAGCGACCGAATCCTGGTTAATTCAGCAACAAACACGCACTCATGTCTAGTTTTTAAATGTGTGTTTTTACTTAGTTTTCTGACATCTTGCTGTATTCAGTTTGCCATCTTTTTACTTCACTGTTCTAATCTCTTATTTTCATTAAAAAAAACCTTCTCTGGATAAGTGTTGCAAATTCAACTTGGTGCAAGAATTGACAAATATTTTGGCAGATATTTTACTGCATTTAATAACTTACACTGCATTTTAGTTGTAAATACTTTGGCACCATTTGAAAGAGTTTACACAACATTAAACAGCTGGAGCCTCTTCCGTCATACAATCACTGAAATGCTGGAATGATTCATAAACATAAACTATTCTGCAAACCTGAATAAGTTAGCTGTTCTCAAAAACATTGAGGTAATCTGTTGCCACAGTTCGTAAACTCAAAAATTAGAGGTTATCAGAGCTTAAATGTTTGGGGTTTGTGTTGCATGTTGAATAGAGATGAAGCCAACTCAGATATTTAACAGAACTGAATATTTATTAAGTATTAAAACACATTTTTTTTTTTTTTATTCTGAAAATATTTGTTTGTTCCTCATTAATTAGAAGAATAAATGTTCTATCCTTTGTGTTTAATAAAGAACATTTTCCTGACCCATTTCACTACTTTCTACAAATAATGACTTTGATCTTAAACTCAAATTATGTAAACATAATCTGCTCCTACCTGGGACAGCGTGAAGAGCATGTTTAAGCTCTTTCAGTATGAAATACACATTTATGGGATCAGAATTATCCTTATTTTTGTGTGACTTTTTCTCCTCTTCTGCTAATAGTTGTTGTCCCCTGCAGAGCTCACCATCTGATCTTACTGCACTTTGCACAGCACGCAAAGATCAGCCTTCTCTGTTACTAACAGCTTTATTTATTCATCATAAAAAATCCCATATCTCTCTTTCCATGCTTTGAAAAACACTGTAAATCAATTAATTTTCATTCTGAATTAGAAAATGGTCAGAAGGCCAGTCGACACACTATCGGGGGGCCAGAAGTTGAGTATCACTGGCTTAAATGATAGCAGATCATTAATGGTGGCTCTTTAACCTGCTGTTCATCTTATCTTTCGTTCTTCCCTCTCCTCTCACCAGCTACATGACCACCACCTTTGTGATCGAGGCGATGGCGGCGGCCAACGCTCAGCTGCGCTGGAAGAGGAGAGAGCAGGAGGAGGTGAGATAATAAACTCTGTGCAGGAGCAGAGTCTCACTCTATATGTAAATATCTGTAATAGGCTGTTGGCTGGATTGACGGTTCCCTGTTTGCTGTGAGGATGTGTCAGACAAACCAAATATTAAAGAAGTAAATGTTCCTGTCTGTCAGGGTTGAGTTTGTAGAAGAAGACATTAAGCCAAACACTATTTACACCCTGCAGGCAAAAAAGTGGAACTAATGTTAGCATAAATGCAGTGCAGGGACATTTCCAGTCCTCAGCTCTGGTTAATGTACTTTTAGATCTCGTTTTGACATGTTGAAGCGTGTTTAAGGAGCTAATAACAGAATGAACTTCATCTTCTTTTACAGAGATAAACCAGTGGAATAATCTGTGTCAGAATAAACACAAATCCAGAGTGATTTCTGTCAGGGAGTGCGATGGTGTGCCTCTGAATGTAGAACCACACCGCAAGACAGATTAATAGAAGTGCTTTCTTCCTTTGGAACACGCCTGATCTACTTTGTTTCGTTGATTCTCAAAAATAGACTTATGCAAAACCTGCTATGGTGCACACTTGGCACTGAAAACACAAATACTGCATGGTACAG
>JAJHUR010085315.1:17092-27864 GCA_027495735.1 Lutjanus campechanus | reverse complement strand
CATTACTCAGCTTGTGTAACTGACATACTTATTGAATCCAAACCATGATCTTTTCCTAAACCTAACCAAGACGTTTTGGTGCCTCACCCTAACCAAACTGCAGCAGTCTGGCAGCGTTTCTCCTGAGAAAGTTCTGCAGAACATTCTTCATAATGTTGAGGCTGAGGAAGTGGAGAGCGGTGGTAAACCTCTATAAAATCCAAATAATACATTTTATTGACAGACTTCATTTTTCCTTAAAGGCAAACAATGCAGGGCAGAGGGCCCTGCGTCCTCAGAGACTCCGCCCCCTTCTGTCCGTACCCTCTTATCTCGTCGTTATTTTGCTGCTGTGGATGTTTTACTGACCTAAAACACTGGTATGAGACTCAACAATCAAATATGTTTGTGGTGCGTTTACAAACAGCTACAAATTCTACTGATTCCACCTTTAATTTCTCTGCTTCTTACATCAGTTTATAGACGACATACGTATATAAAGGGATTATTTTTTGACTGTTTTCATTGCTTGTTGTTGTTATAGACAAAATTAATAGGGGTGTTTTATTTTGAAAATTGACCAGATGCTCAATGTCGTTCCTGCGTCTGACTTCCTGCCTCTCCCGACCTGCTCTTTGCAGCTTGACGCGGTGTCCATCAGAAATAGACTAGTGTGAATTTGAAGCAGAAGCAGAGAGACGCTTCTGAAACATGGCCGTGTTGCAGCCGCGCCCAGTTGAATCAACCCAACAGTCGATATTCACATGACCCCAGAAAGTCATCTCTTCATCTCTTTCTTATTTTGGGGACTTTTTGCCTCAGTCTGGTCTTCAGAAAGTGACTGACACACAGTTTGGTCCAGAAAAACTCTCGAGATGTCTCATCTGTATATTTTAAATACTTGTCCTGCTTTATTCTTTTCAAGTCCTAAAAACTGAGGAACTGTGTGTGCATAGAACAATGTTCACCCAGTGTGGACATGAACACCCTTAAAGCTGAACGTTCACCCCACAGTTAGTGTTTTATTTCAAACTGAACAGAGCGCAGAGCCAAAACAATGAGACCATACTGCATGTAATTGTCCTCCTGCACTGTGTTACAGTATGTCTAATATATTCTGACTGGCAGGAAAGAATAAGTTTTTGTGTGAAAGTGCAACAAAAGAAAAAAGTGTACCACTGCTGCCAAAATTAATAGATATTAGACATTATTTTGCTTCAGAGCCCTGCACACACTCTTAAATCCCCAGTGAAGTCATCTGCCCACTTACAGTCTCTTTAACACACTTCTTTTTTTCCGAATGCTTCCCTCTTGGCAACCAGCAACACCAGTAAAGCCAACAACTGTTTCCTATCCAGCAGCAATTAGTTCAGGGAGGCTGGTTTCATTGTGCGGTGGTTAGTGAGATGTTTGTCCGCTGGATGAATGAATGAGTGGACGGATGAATGGAACTACTGAGGCGGCGACTGTGTTGTTCTTTACAATTCAGGTTTTGTGTCCAAGTGAGAGGGGAGGGTTTGGAAATGATTGCTCATGACGTGACAGGATTATGGAAGTCAAACACATTTAGAAACAGTGCAGGGATGTTACTGATACAATGGCTGCAAACAACTCCGAGTCATGTTAGAATCTACAGTTTAGTGGAAGTTTTTTTTTGAAGACGGAGTAGTCGAGAACAAAATGGTCTTTGGCATAAAAGTTCATTCCTGACCTTTGAATCAGCCTGTGTGGCAAAATAATCTCAACTCAGTGTCCATGGCCAAGTTTTATCAGAGGTTTTGACTTCATGGTCGTCATCATCAGTGAATCTAACTGGCTAACATTTAGATCACATGTTCCATTTTCTGATGAAGATGAAGAGCAGGAGATGCTGTTAAGAGGTTTGTTACGCACAACCATCTGGAAAGTCGTCCTCAGAAACTGGAAAAAGGGCAGGCACTTTCAAAAAACACTTGGCAGGTCCTGAGATGAACCATCTGTCTATCACGTCTAACACAGGCTAACTTCAACCAATCAGATCAACGAACCATGTGACATACTGTAGTAGGAGAGTGCCAAGGAGGAAACATAACAACAACAAGCCATAGTCTGAAGTATGTAGTTAGCATGGTGGCAGACGATTCTCATTTTTGTCATTTTAACAAACGTGGAGAATGTACTGTGCTTTTGCGAGCTAACTAATGGATCTTAAAAAGTTGAAGAAGAAGAGGAAGAAGAAGAAGAAGAAGAAGAAGAAGAAGAAGAAGAAGAAGAAGAAGAGGCAAAACATGCGCAGTGAGTTGGTCAGTTTTGTGAAATAAACCCCAACAGGGTGATCCAGGACCCCAGCAGTTATTACAGGGCTGCTTACAAAAGGAAGTCAATAATTTGACCAAAATATTGTTTTAAAAATGATTTTTATTGATTTAAAAAATATCTTATTGCTCCTCCAGAGTCTATGATTAGAACTGCATCAATAGCAACGGTCTGTTCTTCATAGCAATGGCCTGTTCTTCATAGCAACGGTCTGATCTTCATAGCAACGGTCTGTTCTTCATAGCAACGGCCTGTTCTTCATAGCAACGGTCTGATCTGCATAGCAACGGTCTGCTATACAGACATAACAAACCTTAGATTGCTGTAATTGATCAATCAGAATCAATAATTTAACAAAGTTGTGTAGTAAAAGGTCAAAAAGACTTTTTCATTTCATCTTGACTTTAGAAGCTGATCATATGTGGGTGTTGTGTTTACAGCTTGTTTCTGACCAAAAATTGGCAACTTCACGATCCAAAAATCCTGTAAAACTGCACCCAGAACACTGATGTTTACCACCATGGTCAGTGTAAATACTGTTTACACTGAGTGAAATATTCAAACTGAAGAAACTGTTTGTTATGTCTGCACCGTTACATCAAGTGGAAAATTCCAGATGTCTGATGTATCTGGTTACACACACTGACCACAATGACACACGCGGTCAGACAGTTAAATCTTGGAATCTAGAATCTATATCTGGGAATTTAACGTGCGTGTGAAAAAATGTGTTTGTGTGATGAACCGAAAAAAAAGTTTGGTTTCCTTCTTAAACTACTCGATTTATTTTTCCTGCCAGTGATCGTTTTCCCTCGTGAGCAGGTGACCTCCTTTCTTCCATTTTACCCAAATAGTCAGTATCTCATATGATGTCATACCATTACATGACGGATGGAAGAGAGAAGAGAGAGAGTGTGTGTGTGTGTGTGTGTGTGTGTGTGGTGTTACTAACAGTAGCAGCAGTGGTTTTCATGGCAGTAAACTGAAGCATTAAACTCCAGTTAATGAAGTCAGACGTCGTTGTCTTGCTGCGTTTGTAGCTGCAGGATCAACAGTAGAGAGACTATTAAGATTTTATAAGGCAGATACTCAGACAGGAGCTGCAGGGGCAACACACACACACACACACACACACACACACACACACACACACACACACACACATACACTTTGACAAACAAACTCATCACCTTCTCTTTCTGTTTCTTTATCTGTGTATATCCTCTCTTAAATGTATCGTCTGTACCCCTTTATCTCTCTTTTACTTTCTTTCTCACACACACACACACACACGCACACACGCACACACTTTTCGTACAGTTCAACACACACACACACACAGAGGTAGAGAGTGTGTGCGTCACAGCTGACCCAGTGTCTGACCTGAGCAGGAATCCAGAGAGACCAACCCTCATCCTGCAGGGAGACACACTCAGTTAGCCTTTAACCTGACCACGAGGGTGTGTGTGTGTGTGTGTGTGTGTGTGTGTCTGCACAAATCACTGGTTCAATGTAAACAGCTAACACACAGAAACAGGCAGCAGATTGAGGTGAATATGTGAGTTTTAACTGTAACTTGTTTGCATGTGTAGAGAATTTTATTTTTTGACTCCAGTCTGCTCTTTATTATCTTCTGGCTTCTGAAAAACACACACTGCCAAACATTCATTAACTGGTCTCACACACACACACACTCAAAGAAACACACACACACTGTGTCTCTGCTTGTCAACCTCACGTATAAAAATCATGAATATAAATGTGATCGTGCAGTTAAACACACGCAGGTGGACGTGTATGTAAATGTGAAGAGCTGAGATGCATTTCACAATATTTTTCAGGTTTTGGTTTTCATCCATGTAGAATCACGATGTTAAAACCACACGGTGGTGCTGACAGAGTCTCTGACCTCTGTGATTTCAGTCATGCTGTAATGTTGCCAAATCAAATAAGGGATTGAATGAAATCATGGAAGATGTTGCGTGATTGTCCTCAGACATGTTCTCACATGTTGCAAATACGAGAAGACCCCCAAGTCGCATTTGTCAGTTGAGTCTCTGCACTTTTGTATCATCGAACACAAACCCACGCAGGAGCAACAGTTCAGCAGTTTGTACATTTAGCAACTGTTCACAGGCTGTAAACTTAACAAACTGACTCGCAGTTGAAATGTGATGTAAGCAACAAAAAACATCATCATCAACATCTACAACACACTCATTCAGTCTTATAAAGGTTTTTCATTTTTCATTTCAGTTGCCACAGTACTATTTAACTGTTAAGAGCATAATATTTGACGTTTTCACATTTAAAAGTCTAAAAACAACTACACATATGTTATGTATTTATTTGAGTTGCGTACTTACATCACTCCAAATGTTTCCAACAATGTTCAAACCACAGAAATCAATAATTTTTTCAAGGTAACCGTGTGCTTCCTGTTGGCCTCTAGCTTCTCTAACTTTTGGTAAAACGCAGAATATGTCGGATCCAGCAGAGTGAGGAAAGAAGTCGGTGAACATGACTAAACACAACGAGAATGATTTAAAATGACCTCGTTCACGAACATAATTTGTCATGTCAGATAGATTTTTCATCTGCAGTGGTGGTTGTTTAACAATGAAGACAACAACTCCCATGATGCCGCGCTACTTCATGGTGAACCGTATGAACCGGAGCAGCAGAAATTTCATACTGAGTTTAAAGTAAAAGCTGTTTTCATCGCACGTGACTGTAACTGTAATCGGCTGAGGTGTTTCAGAGCTCTGAAACAAACTCAAGAACCATTTATTCTGAAAAATTACCAAAGAACCATTTAAAAGAGGTTCTTTATTTAACGCCGCTGTTTTTACTGAAGTTATCTGAAGCATTTATGTTGCTTAAAATAACCCTTTTTTCATTCTTTGAGGAACTATTAGGGGTTCTTTAAAGAACCGTAACATAAGAGTGTAGCACCATCAAAGACACAAAAAAATCAGCTGTACCTGAGGTTTCACCTGGTCTTGTTTTCCATGTGCATTAACGTGACTGACTGTCAGTGTATTTATTGATCATCACACCCTCTGATCTTTATTCACCTCACACAGCTGTTTTACACTTCGGTTAGCTGCACATACCTGAACCCCGCCTGCCCAGATCATGATGTTGCGTGCATGTACGATGCCCTAAAAAACTAAGTACCTTTTAACCTTTCAAATATTTTCCAGTGGTTTTGAAATCTTGCGTGCTTTGTGTCAGAACTCCACCCGTCTGGTGCTCCAGGCGAGTTAAAACCAACGCCAAGCACCGTTTCAAAATCAGGCGCCCACGGCTGGAGACTGATTTTCTTCATGCAGAGTAACTTTAGGACGCTCATAACTGTGTTTTGACTTTGTTTCAGAAAGTCAGATGTGTATGTATAAGTGTGTCAGCGTGTGTTTGGTGAAGTCGCCGGTTTGGAGTCGACTCGGCTTCTTTGACAAGAGTTCTTCCTGCTGTTGGTTTTTGACGCTCAGGTGGAAAAAATCCAACAAAAACACTCTGACCTCATGTTGGAGCGCGAGCTGGGAAATTCAGAAAGGACACACACACACACACACACACACACACACACACACACACACACACAGAGTGATAGCTGTGACCGTGCAGAGCCAACTGTGTGTGTTATCTCACACACACACATTATTTTGATAGCTGGTCACTCAGACGGATGTAAAAACATAAATTGGTACATTCATGTCCTCTACGTACGTACAAATATCAGATTATGATTTTGACAGCTGCCTGCACACACACACACACACACACACACACACACACACACACACACTGCTCATACATGTAAACATCTGCAGCACACATGCAGCTCAGTCAGAGGTGTGTCACTACATGTCGTTCTTTTCATTATTAGATAAACTCAGAATAAATTTGTGTGTTTCTGTGGAGAATCTGTCAGAGCTGATTTAATTCAGTCTGAATGAAAACATCTACAAAACCCCAAACTATGACTGAAATATGAAGTCAGGAATGTGACCTCTGTGTGTGTGTGTGTGTGTGTGTTTGTGTGTGTGTGTCAGCTTACCCTACTTTTGGAAACACATCTTGGACTAAAGACCAGTTATTTAGGATGTCTCGCCTGCTCTGTTCTTTGGTCTGTTCCAAAATGTCTCATAGAGATGCACAAGGTACTGAGACGCGCTGGGCTTTGAATTAACGTCGATCTAAACCCATCTGTGTCAAGTAACGTAGCATAAAGAGCGAGAGAGTCTGTGTGTGGAGGAGGTAAGGTGGATGGACACAGGACTTTCACTGTGAAACCAAAAGTCGCTAAAGTTTTAAGTTGCACGATGTTTTGTGCATCACGTTCATACCTGCAAACACTTTTTTCACATTTCTCCTGGTTTCTCATGTAATTCAAGGGCAGGTCTAAGTTTCCAGGAAATGAATGTAAGTCTATGTAATGTCTCATGTCTAATATGTGTGTGTGTGCGAGTGTGAAAGAGGGAGAAGTAAGAAAACAAAAAGAGAAAAATGTAAGAAAGAAAGGTTATACTCACATACTTACTGTAATGTGACCTCTGTGTGTGTGTGTTTAGTGCAGCCTCCCGGGAGGTGTCGTACGTACCTTGTGGTGTCATGCTGTGAACCTTGACCTTTGACCCTGCTGTCATTATAGTCAGTAGATTTAGGAGAAGAAGAAGAGGGAGAGGCGGCAAAAACCAGACAACAGAGACACAAAGAAGGGAGAAACAGACCTGAGAGCAGTGAGAGAAAGAAAGACATGATGGAGTAAAACTTAATGAAAAGTTAATGAGAAGTGAAAAAAAGAAATGTTTTTGGAGGGTAAGGTGTCAATAAAGGAAGCTAGGAAAGAAAAGAAGAGTAGAAAGGAAGGAAGGAGGGATGGATGGATGACACATGTGGTCGAGGGGTTTCCTGAGGTTAATGAACCTGTCAACCACCTGAGATGAAACAGAGCAGGTCAGAGAGGGTTAAAACTGCTGTTAATTAAAACTGTGGTCTCTTAAGGTTAAACTCTGCGTGTGTGAAGGGGAAAAAAGAAACAGGAAGTGAGGTATTATAGTTTACATGAGAGCAGGCGCATGTCACGCCTCCTTTTGGATAAAAACAAGAGCTGTAAAAGTGCTGCTGCCAAACTGATAAAACTAAACGCTGCTGTTTGCACGTCAGACAATTAAATAAATTCCAGTTTACGATTTCCTTCACTTACCCAAAGAGTGAAAGAACAGCAGAAGAAGAGATCAGACCTCCGCAGAGACGATGATTGTTAAACTGTGGGACCTGGACAGTCAGTAGGTGTACGTCTGTGGCAAATCCTTCATAACAGGGTAATTAATGATGTTATTGAGTAAATGAAATGTGAGCCGATTGTGACTGTAGATTGATGCAAATAAGAAAAGAGTCTTAATGAAGGTGGAACTAAAAGATTTCACTGTGAAAAAATATGATCCATCTTAAATCACCAGATTTTAGAATGGAGTTTGGTTTAACAGTCTCCAAAGACTGCTGGGAGCAGAAGGTATTTAAAGTTTAACAATTCACATAAATTGAGCTGATTTACTGATTAATAACAAACGTCTAAACAGCAGAAAGTAACAAAGGAAGTGGAGCTAAAATTGACCTGTTGTCTACTTCTTTTCATTGCGTATCAACCAGTCAAATCATTGTTTTTTTATTTTAACAGATCCCACAGGTTTTTAAATACAGGCCTCGACTGAATAATTCAGATGTTGCTTAATGTTAAAAGTATCAAAATATCAAATACCCCCAAAAAACCAACTTAATTTTACTCTTTCTTTTCTTTTAATTTTTTTCTTTTATCTACAGATGAGTATTAGAGCCAAGCAGGAAGGAAACTTCAATTTCACTTTGGTTATTTATCTTTTTTATTACATGTATTTAGTTGCTTTGCTCAGCTTGTGTTTGAATATCAGAGCGAGAATGAGGGAGATGCACAGACACACACACACACACACACACACACACACACACACACACACTCTGACACTGGTTAACGTCGCACAGTTGGGAGCTGACAGACGCCCTCGATCTTTAACTCGTTACCAGATAAGAGACGCTGGTCACAGATAACAGCTGATTAAAGCTCGGAGTGAGATGACCTACATGTACTGATAGCATGGCTGACAGCACACACACACACACACACACACACACTTGGACACACATGTTCCCGTGGTTACCTGGAGGGAGGTTTCTATATGTTTCGTTCTCACACAGTCAGTTTTGGTTTTCGGGGTCAGAAGACTACATTTTTTTACCTTCCTGCTCGTCGGCGGTTCAGGAGTTACAGGGAGGACCAGGCAGCTGTGAGAGGGAAGATTAAACAGACACACACACACACACACACACACACACACACTCTGTTCTGCTTGACTTGCTGCTGACACGTCGCTCTGTTTCAGCTCAGGTGTTTACAAAACACTCTGTAACACTTCAACCTCCTTAAAAGTAAGTAATGCATGAGTGTGTGTGAGTGTGTATGAGTGTGTGTGTGTGTGTGTGTGTGTGTGTGTGTGTGTGTGTGTGTGTGAGACTCATATTACAGTAACTTTTTCCCACAGATGACCAGATAAGAGCTCTGATGTTATTGGATGGCCTCATGAAGCTTTGGGCCAATAAGAAAAAACTGACCATGACTTCATCATATATTTTCTGGACATTTCTGCCAACAGATAATTAGATTTTATCAGCCACAATTAAACTCCAGGATTTAAGTCCAAATCTTCAGAGTCTGTTCACAGCGACAGTTAAAAATGAGACGTGAATAATCAGTTATAACAGCAAGTTGGAGACCAGTTCAGCATTAGATCCTTCTATTCATTTATTTTGCTTAATCTATTTTACTTTTATTTACTGAGGATGTCCCACTGAGATTGAAAATCTGGCCAAGGTAGCAGAAAATCACAACATATTAGGATGCAGCAAATAAAACAAACAAAAAAAACAGCTAACCTAGTGGCCTCTCAAGAAAAACAAGCACGTCTCCATCACCACGATCTTTATGATGCTATCAAATTTATTAAAGGATACGAGCGTTTCTAATCTAAGATCTTTTTGTAGATTGTTCCATGTCCACGGTGCAGAGTGAGAAAATGCAGTTATCGTGGCATGCAGTGTAGCTGGTAACTAGAGCTGACACACACACACACACACACACACACACACACACACACACACACACACACACACACACACACACACACACAGAGGAAGGTGCAGGGGGTGGATGGACGTTTGCCTAATATCACTTTATAGATGAAAATATACCAGTGTTGTTGTTTTGAGTGGTCAGTGACGTCCAGCCCACCAAATCATACAGGAAGCAGTGATGAATGAGGGACTTTGTATTTGTCATGAAACACAGAGATGCAGAGTTCACTGAGTCAAGGTTACGTAAGAAAGAGGAGGCTGCATCCAAATACAATAGATCACCATAATCAATCACAGACAGAAATGTAGCTTCTACAAGTGATTTTCTGAGCACTGAAAGTAAAACAAGATTTATTTCTAGAGTAAAAGTCAAACTTCTCTTAAAGCTTCCTAACTAGATTGACAATATGTACATTAAATGAAATGTGAAACTCAAGCTCACACGTGTGGGAGATTAAACTCTGTCTTTATCTGCTCTAATAAGCTGCAAATGTTAGCATGTCCGGCTAACTAACATTAGCTTACTAGCTGCAGTAACTTCACCTCCAGACAAACTTGTCAGATCCACTGCATCTGCATTTGTTCTGTCGGGGTTTGAGGAGGAGGATGTGGGCTGATGCAGAATCAAAGTGGGTTGATGATGATGTATCTCTCTCTGGCTCGCTGAAGATGAATGGAAAATGGAAATCTTGACAGGTTAGCAACAGTAACTAAGGAGGGCGGTGCCAAACGAAAGGTTAATTGTTTAATGTGCAGCTGTGATGTTAGAAATAACCGGCACTGTTCTGTCAGAATTCATCTCTCATCTTATTTGCAGCAACAGTGATATATTTATAATTTCCTCCATGTTGTCTTGACTGAAATGGGCGGCTTGTGATCACTACACTTTGTGCAGAAGAAGAGTCAAATGATGCAGCAAACGCCCCTTTTTATGTGAGCGTGCACAGAGCCTGAAGAAGAAAACCTCACAAAGAGTTAACAAAGGAAGTTGATAACAACTGTTGTGATAGCAGTTATCTCTGACCTGGGTTTTAAAGTTCTGTTGAGCAGCTCATGCAGAGAAAATCCGGATATGTTGAGCTTCCTCAGTATTTCAGCCCTCAGGTGACATTTATCAGGTGAAAACAAGAGATTTATGATGAGCAGGTGCAGTTAAGAGAACGTGGTGAATCATACTTAAAGAACAAAGAGGAGAGATGTTGTGTTTCAACATGAAACTGCTCATGGCATGTGATTCTTCTTCTTCTTCTTCTTCTGGTGTCCAGAGTTCCAGTTAATGAGACATGTAAACATATTCTTTTAAGGAGCCTCTGACATCACCCGTG
>JAJHUR010085315.1:0-17072 GCA_027495735.1 Lutjanus campechanus | reverse complement strand
AGGAGTTACAGGGAGGACCAGGCAGCTGTGAGAGGGAAGATTAAACAGACACACACACACACACACACACACACACACACACACACACTCTGTTCTGCTTGACTTGCTGCTGACACGTCGCTCTGTTTCAGCTCAGGTGTTTACAAAACACTCTGTAACACTTCAACCTCCTTAAAAGTAAGTAATGCATGAGTGTGTGTGAGTGTGTGTGTGAGTGTGTGTAGGTGTGTGTGTGTGTGTGTGGGTGTGTGTGTGTGGGTGTGTGTGTGGTGTGTGTGTGTGTGTGTGTGTGTGTGTGTGTGTGTGTGTGTGTGTGTGTGTGTGTGTGTGTGTGTGTGTGTGTGTGTGTGTGGTGTGTGTGTGTGTGTGTGTGTGTGTGTGGTGTGTGTGTGTGTGTGTGTGTGAGAGAGAGAGAGAGACTCATATTACAGTAACTTTTTCCCACAGATGACCAGATAAGAGCTCTGATGTTATTGGATGGACTCATGAAGCTTTGGGCCAATAAGAAAAAACTGACCATGACTTCATCATATATTTTCTGGACATTTCTGCCAACAGATAATTAGATTTTATCAGCCACAATTAAACTGTAAGATTTAAGTCCAAATCTTCAGTTTGTTCACAGCGACAGTTAAAAATGAGACGTGAATAATCAGTTATAACAGCAAGTTGGAGACCAGTTCAGCATTAGATCCTTCTATTCATTTATTTTGCTTAATCTATTTTACTTTTATTTACTGAGGATGTCCCACTGACACTGAAAATCTGAGCGAGACCTGGCCAAGGTAGCAACAAATACAACATAAACAAAAAAAAAACAGCTATTCAAACATAGTGGCCTCTCAAGAAAAACAAGCATGTCTCCATCACCATGTTCTTTATGATGCAATCAAATTTATTAAAGGATACAAGCGTTTGTAATTTAAGATCTTTTTGTAGATTGTTCCATGTCCACGGTGCAGAGTGAGAAAATGCAGTTATCGTGGCATGCAGTGTAGCTGGTAACTAGAGCTGACACACACACACACACACACACACACACACACACACACACACACACAGAGGAAGGTGCAGGGGGTGGATGGACGTTTGCCTGATATCACTTTATAGATGAAAATATACCAGTGCTGTTGTTTTGAGTGGTCAGTGACGTCCAGCCCACCAAATCATACAGGAAGCAGTGATGAATGAGGGACTTTGTATTTGTCATGAAACACAGAGATGCAGAGTTCACTGAATCAAGGTTACGTAAGAAAGAGGAGGCTGCATCCAAACACAATAGATCACCATAATCAATCACACGTTTTTTTCTTAGCACTGAAAGTAAAACAAGATTTATTTCTAGAATAAAAGTCACACTTCTCTTAAAGCTTCCTAACTAGAGTGAAAATATGTACATTAAATGAAAGTTTGTGATCTATTCCAAATACTTGTACGAGGGATCCTTTTCAATGGATTTACCGTCATCGTCCTCATGATCTGAGGGCTGCACAGCTCAGAACATTTATCACAGATGATATTCAATCAGTAACATTTGTCTCACTTTGATCCAAAACCACTGCGATTTCTGTGTCTCCTCCATTATGTTTAAAAACTCTTCACTGAGCCCCGCTTCCAAACAGCAACTGTCCAATCATAGCTTAGCAACAGTAACAAGGGCTGTTAAGCTGTCAAGCATTTCTCTCCATGTTGAAGGTGAGCAGGAGGTTCTGAGAAGAGACAAACTCTGCGTTTCATGAGTCTGGACGGTGGCGTCTCTCAAAAATGTGAAACTCAAGAGCACACGTGTGGGAGATTAAACTCTGTCTTTATCTGCTCTAATAAGCTGCAAATGTTAGCATGTCCAGCTAACTAACATTAGCTTACTAGCTGCAGTAACTTCACCTCCAGACAAACTTGTCAGATCCACTGCATCTGCATTTGTTCTGTCGGGGTTTGAGGAGGAGGATGTGGGCTGATGCAGAATCAAAGTGGGTTGATGATGATGTATCTCTCTCTGGCTCACTGAAGATGAATGGAAAATGGAAATCTTGACAGGTTAGCAACAGTAACTAAGGAGGGCGGTGCCAAACGAAAGGTTAATTGTTTAATGTGCAGCTGTGATGTTAGAAATAACCAGCACTGTTCTGTCAGAATTCATCTCTCATCTTATTTGCAGCAACAGTGATATATTTACAATTTCCTCCATGTTGTCTTGACTAAAGTGGGCAGCTTGCGATCACTACACTTTGTGCAGAAGAAGAGTCAAATGATGCAGCAAACGCCCCTCTTTATGTGAGCGTGCACAGAGCCTGAAGAAGAAAACCTCACAAAGAGTTAACAAAGGAAGTTGATAACAACTGTTGTGATAGCAGTTATCTCTGACCTGGGTTTTAAAGTTCTGTTGAGCAGCTCATGCAGAGAAAATCCGGATATGTTGAGCTTCCTCAGTATTTCAGCCCTCAGGTGACATTTATCAGGTGAAAACAAGAGATTGATGATGAGCAGGTGCAGTTAAGAGAACGTGGTGAATCATACTTAAATAACAAAGAGGAGAGATGTTGTGTTTCAACATGAAACTGCTCATGGCATGTGATTCTTCTTCTTCTTCTTCTTCTGGTGTCCAGAGTTCCAGTTAATGAGACATGTAAACATATTCTTTTAAGGAGCCTCTGACATCACCCGTGATGTGAACCAATAACAGGACATGACGGGTCACTATGAGCAGTTATCAAAACATCCAGGCCACATTCCTGCAGTGATGTCAGTTAATGAACAGAGTTCATCAAACTCTCCGTCGCTTCTTCCCATAAACAGAAAGACTGAGGAGGAAAAAAACAGAGGAATACTTCAGTGTGACCTGAGGAAAGAGACAGAGAGTCCCCGAGGACTCCTGAATGAATTATTCTTATTCACAAACACACAGTCTCAGGCCTGTATGAGTCACAGTGAAGCTTTTCAACCCCAAGAAGAATCAATCAAACAAGTTTTCAGCTTTTGTCTTAATTTCCCTGATTAGTAACATGTACAGTTTATTCTTTGACTCTCCTTCATATTGTCAAATACATTTAAAGGATAACTTCAGTATTTTCTCATGTTTTTGTGTCAGAGTGATAAATAGGAACAGTGGTTCAGTACTGAGTGAGAACATGTAATCATCAGCTGTGGAACAGGCTGCAGTGTTTGTTTTTACTACCGACAGACTCAGATTATTAATCTAAGTGTTACAGAAATGATCCTTACCTTTTTGTTAATGAGTACGATCATATCGTTTAAACAGAAACAGCTGATTTATCGTGCTTCCTGAAGCCACCAGACTCCATTTATGGAAATCGCAATTCTATCATCGTAAAACACACTGTATTAAAATAGATTTCATAAGAAACATTTTGGTTCATCTTTCCACTATTCCAACAATCACCAGCTGTGATTTTGGTCAAAATAAACCTTTAATTCACTGCGTCAGATATAAAAAATATTCTGGATCTACACATCGTTTCTCCCTCCTGTTTCTCTGACGTCTGACGTCTCTCTCGCTCCTTTCCTGATATTTTCACATCTAACTTTGTGAATTAAACGTTTACTTCAACTAAACCAGAGATGGTGATTGTTGGAATTATTTACTAATATACTAAATATTACAAATATCTTGTTTGTGTGAGTTTGAATGGAGTGTTTTTTACAATGATGGAATAAATGTTTCTGTAAATTAAGTCTGGTGGGTTTGACGAGAGCGATAAATGATCAAGTTTCAGTTAAATAAAAAGGATCTTACTCCGTAAGAAAAGGTCTCTCTCTGTAGGAATCCTTTCCATAATCTCATGAGACACTTAGAATAACTATCCAAGCCCGTTAGTGGTAAAAACAAACACTTTTAGTGGACATACTTTTAGGCTTGGGCGGTATAAAGGTATTACAGTATACCAGTATACCAGAGTATTAAGAAATTGCGACAGTGTGGTTTTCAATACTGTCATGCAGATGCTCCTCTTTCTCTTAAACTAACGGGGAGATGCTGTATCGTAGTCTGCAGTTTACACCAGCAGGGGTCAGTCTCTGTGTGGCAGCGCTGCTGAGCTGATAAATGTATTAATTAGTTAAAAAGAAGAATAATGCTTCTGTCCTTGGTTCGTAAAGGTAACTGAACAAACACTGCAGACTGCTGACCGGTCAGTGCTGAAGTTTTTCAGAGGTCGAGGGGCAGAATAATTACAGGTGAGTGCATGTTAACAAACACCACCTAACACCATGTACCTCAGTAAAATGTCAGGAAGGTATGAAAACCCAAACCTTCGTACTTTGTCCACAGTCGCCCATCAGGATTAAACTGCAGCCTGTTCGCCAGCTGACGGATGCAACGTTCTTACTCAACACCGGAACAATTTTAAAAGTTGTTATTGTCAACATTAGTCACTTAGACACAAAAATATGAGAAAATAAGGTCCAGGTTGAAAAATACCAAAGCTTTAACCACTTATGTTAACTCTGCTGCAGTGATGGAGTGAAGAATCTGAGCCCTTCAGAAAGCTTTGTTGTTTGTTGGCAGGACTCACGGTTCTGTCAGAGAACAGAGGAGATAAAACAGTTTATTCTTTTATATGAAAACACTCTTCTCCTTTTCTCTTCTTTTCCTTCTATGTCCATTTTCTGACCAGCGTTTTCTTTACCGTTTAGAGAAGAATCCAGCCTGCCATCTAATGCACGAAGGCAATATATGTGATTAATGTAGCTGCTGTCGAAGTTAAAGTATTTCAACCAACTATTGCTCTTAAAGCTTGAAGCTGAAATCACTCTGTTCCCACTTATCTTCAACAGACAGTGGAAACCATTAAAAACCTTTTTCATGAAGCATCTGTGCTGCAGGAGCCTCCTCCTCTTTCTGTAAATGTTGCAGCAATAACAGAAAAGAATTATTGTTGCACATGTTTTATCTCCACGGCAGAGTTGCATTGCTTCACTGATAAGGAGCAAAATTATCAGTTTTCTTAAAGAACTCCCGTCAGTGTTCGAGCGCCCGTCCAGCAGGAATTTATTCACTGTAAAAAATTAACTACAGTAGTTGTTTTAACTTTAAAAAGTTAGTGTCAAGTTGTGGTCATTTTGTAATAATGCAAAACAAATAACTAGGACAATAAACTTGATATTAATTCAGTTATACTTGAGAAAACATGTTCAGTAAACCAACATTTCCTCGGTCACGCTGAACTTAAAGGGACAGTTCACCTCAAAATCCAAGCTACATATTTTTCTCTTGGCCTGTAGTGATGTTTATGCATGTAGATGGTTTTGGTGTTTGAAGTTGCAGAGAAATAATAGGACTAAATGACACTCAGCGTGTTGTCCTCTTTTGAGAAATCGTGCTCAGTTCATGCAGATTCAACAGTAGAATTTATCAGAACTACTTTCTTTCTGCTAAACAGAAAGTAGTTCCTACATGAAACTGCTCACATCAAAGTCTGTGAATTATCTTGAGTAACTGGGTCATGATATTTGGAAAGAAACACTGGTTTTGAATTTTTCAAATATTTTTTCTTTTTCTCAGTTTTGAAGAGTCAAGAGTTTTTCATTTCACACAAAGAACTCACAGCTGCATCTGTTGGAGCGTTTTTGTTTCCAGCATTGACACAAAGACAACATGTGAAACTGCTCCCAGTGAATTTATTACATCTCAAGTATTCAAGGTTAGAGACTGGATTTAATACTAATATTGTGAAAAAACAACCATGAGATGTCTTAAAATGACACACAGCAAGTTTTCATCATATATGTTTATAAAAAACAGTGCATGCTGGGAAGTCTGCTGACATGCTAATCATGTTTCTTGAAATAAGTAAATAAGTAAATTTAATGAGTTGATTAAATGCTGTACCGTACACTAATTCAGCTCATTATTTCAGGTCAAAAGTAAGTTCATAATAATATATAATAACAATAATATACTTAATTCCAATAGCACCTTTTATAGAATAAATACAGCCCAACAGAGAAATTACATGCACCAAGTTTTTCACATAAGAAAGACACAGAGAACAAAAAACAGAATATAATTCCTTTATTGATGTTAAATAAGATGGAAAATAAAATCGATCCATCTTCAACCGCTTCGACCGCAGGTCAGGTGGAGGTATAATCCCTCCACCCAGTCCTCGGTCTGCCCCGTGGCCTCCTCCCAGCTGGACGAGCCTGGAACACCTCCCTGTAGGGAGGCGACCAGGTGGCATCTTTACAAGATGCCTGAACCACCTCAACTGGCTCCGAGTAGCGGCTCCAGGTCCCTCACAGAGGTCTGAGCTGCTCACCTGGAAAATCAGGAAAATGAAAATAGATTAAATGAAGATGAAACATATTGAATCTCAATAAAATCAAAGTTTAACAAAGTCTGTGTATGATTTTTTTTACAGTGTTCCAGCTGCTCTGCTCTGAGTTAGTATTTCTCGTTCGGATGTTCAGCTCTGAGGCCCTTATGAACCCTTATAGCTGTTGGCTTGTTTCCATCTTTTTGCCCATTAAGAACAAACGTACACACAGTGATGGAGGGAGAGTGGCAGCATCTTCCCTGTGACAGGAAGCAGCAGGTTTTATAGGAAACGTGGTCTTAATTTTGGGGACACCTTATAAAGTAAACTCCAGGGTGACTTCCTCTCCTCTCCTTTCATCTGTTTTCATAATTACAGAGCGGAGACGTTGCTACTGTTGCTCCGGTTTTACATTTAAACGTGTTGTTTGTTCAGTGAGACGGCAGTTTTTTGGTTTTGTGGCTGCAGCGACCCTGTCGTGATAAATCAGCGTCAGACCGGGTTCACGTCTCTTCTGTGTCTCCTGGGTTTCTGCTCTCTGTGGCTCTGTGATGTTCTCATCTGTGATTTATCTTTTCTTCTGATGTGGGTCGCAGCCTCCTGTCATGTGTAAACCACGGCTGTAACACCCTGATGATAAATTACATCATGTACAATATCATATATCATCCATAGTGATATATGATATATCACACTGTAATGAGAGAAGGCCTCAGCTTCCCTGCGTGTTGCATTTTAGATACACGACAGATTTATTCATCATGGTACAACAGGGCTGCTTAGCAAGATTTAGATATATTTTCCTCTTTGCTACTCATCAAAACAACATTTCAGATTTATATTTGAGATTATATACAGTAGATTGGCTGAAGAGATATAAAATAAAACTAATGAATAAGGTGGAGGCCTGAAGATGAATTGAGGAGTCTCACAGCTGCTCTTCATTCTGGTGGTACGGCAGCAGATACACTTCTGTATCTCTTGCCCGCAGGGTTAACAGGCTTTTAGTATCATCCCCCCTCTATGATATCACTGATGCTCAGTAGATGGGTACCAATGATCTTCTGGGCAGTTTTCAGGACCTGCCAAGTTTTTCTCTCCATGATACCAGTTTGTGATGTTTCCAGTCGGTTTCCTTGGTCAGTTTCAGTTTCCTCAAGAAACACAGCTCCTTGGTTTTTCTGATGTTGTTTTCTGTGCACCGACTCTGCAAGACTGTTGATTTCTTCTCATCGTCGTTTGAAATCCATCCAGTGATGGTGGTATCGTCTGCAAACTTCACAGTAGTTTTCTCTCCATGTCGGGGGCTGCAGTCGTGGGTGTGCAGCGTGAACAGGAGGGGACTGAACACACAGCCCTGAGGTGCTCCGGTGTGGAGGAGATGAGACCAGATCATAGCTGGAGGGTGATTATTTATGAATCTACCAACAAAGCCTGTTTGTGTAGTTTATTCATCTTTAGATGACTGTTAGGGTAACAGAAGAAATCAATTTCAGTCTCTTTATTCTGCATCAAATCCCCTTTAACTCAAATCGTGTAACTTCGCCCAGTCAACACTTGTATTTTTGAGCTTCTTCAATCACAAGAAGTGATGAAACCATGTTTAAAACTACAGAGGTCACTCAGTAGAGCGCCGATAGTGAAGCACCTACTGCAATGTCACCGCAACTGCCAGATGCAACCAGCGAAGATATGCAAAGTTTTGAATAAAGTGTTTTGGTGAAGTAAAGGCTCTGTTTTGTTTAAGATGCATATGTAAGGATGGAGATATACAACCGTTCTTGCTTTTAACTGTGCGTTCACATATGCATCCGCTGCCTCGTGTTTCCTGCATCTGTTTGGAGAGAGAGAAAGAAGAGTTGAATCTCACTCAATTGTCCCTCCTGGCTCCCTTACAGACAAAATGATTTATTCATCTTTTATTATGCTGAACTTTAGCCGATCATAACATGTCAAGTATTGAATTAATGTGCAGATTCTCTGGTTTAAGATGAGACGAAACTTTTCAATGAATGTCAGTTTTTGAGCTGTGATAAAGGCCAAAATGTGGCCTGCAACAGACTGAGCAAGCCTTGTTTTTAGCCTCGTCATTGATGATGACTTGCAGCCTCTAAGGAGGAGTGACGAGTCAGCAGTCAATGTAAAACAGGCCCGTTAATAAAAAAGGGTTTTTCAGAAATTGTGAATCACCACAACCACGAGAGGTCGTTCAGCACACAGTCATAAATGTGCACAAGAAATATTAGGCTGATGGATCGAGTAGTGTGAGAGATGAGCTGTGGACAGACACACACAAACACACACACACACACACAACCAAACTCATGATCCTCTCCAGGGTTACAGTACTTAAGCCTGGCAGAAGAAATAAAGATAACAAACTGTCCAGAGAAAACTTCTGTCACCAAGTAATTTTGGTAAAATAAAAGACGATGGAGATGCTGCAGAAATCCTTTACTACAATCAGTCTGGAGCAGTTGGACGATTACAGGTTGACTACCTGGAGTTAATTCTTGTGGCATTTGCAGCATTTGGACATCAAAGATTAAATCAAACTAACAGGAAAAGACAAACAATGAGTAACAAAGCCTCGCGGGGAACAAAACAGCTGCGTCTTCGTTCATGATTTATGGTTTTGTTATGAGCTGTAGCTTGTTGCTCAGAACAAGCTGCTGCGTGCTGAAGATGATTTGTGGTTTTAGTTTCGGGGAGAGGCTGTGGTTTGGACCCTGACACTGAAGCAGGCATCAACACCACACCAAGCTAACGTTTAGTGTCTCTATACTGTATATCTGCATGTGTGCGTACAGTATCTCTCAGGAAATATTGTATTGTGCACATCTGTGTGATACAGTTGACACATTTGCACATTTGCTTCCATGTCAGATTTGCTGAGTTTCACCTGCATTAACAGGATGAAACCTTCAGTCCTGATGTTTGTTTTGTGTTTGTGTAACAGGCTCACAATCATAATTTCACCACAGTTTCAATTTGATTTCATGCAGTTTTTCCGTATCATTAATCATAAGTTATGTATGTGAGAGCTAGAGCAGTTAATGTGTGTTCAAACGTCTGAGACCAAAAACTGTTTAATGAATCAGGTTTGTTTCCTTCACCCGAGCATCAGGTCAAAGGTCAAAGGTCTGTGTGGTTTACAGTTGGTAGAGTTTGTCATTTCGTGTGTGAACGTCTTTTAAATCTTAAGTTTATTTTCTTAAATAATCTGGGATCTCCAGAAGTTTGGTGTTTAAACGTAGAGTCCAGAAAGTTAAACTAATCTTGTTGGTAGAATCTGAGTGAATCACCTCAGGAACAATCAGGTGACAGTTTCTGGATGTGAATCAGCAGCAGTCAGAGGACGGACAACTATTGTTAATGTTCGGGAAATCAGCCAAAAACTGTGTTGTGTTGGAGATGGAGAGATATGAGTGAGGAGGTGGACGCCTGCAGGTCAGACGAGTTGTTTTTCCATCATTGATGATTGTATTATTGAAACAAAAACATATTCTAAAGAAACGAACAGAGTGAGATATCAGCTGTAAAAGCTGATGTGAGGGTTTTTATTGGTTGGAGGTTTGATTTATTCCTGCTGTTACAGCACAAGGTCGCCATCAAAACAACATTAATAGGGCTGCGATATTAAAAATACTCTCGAAATATTTTCATCTTGGCATTCGTTGTAAATCTCTGTGTTTTATGGAATTAGAAAACTGGCAAAAATGTGAAAGTCATTTTTCTTCTGGAAACCAACAAGAGTCGCTTCGCCGGTTAATGTAACATAGATGAAGGACTGATTTAAGTAAACATTTTTAAGATTAATATTACGACCTTAAATCACCCAATTTTGTAAAACTTCTTGTAGCGGTTAATGTGACTGATGTCCCTGTCAGAAAGTTTATCGTTGTGAATATTTGTTTATTCCAACAAAATACTGAAATGTCTTTATCCCCGCAGCAGCTGACTGTGGGATTATGAGGATTTTTAAAAACACGACTCCAGGGAAGATCGTTACGACAACATAAAAACAGCCGTCTGTCATGTCTGGAAGCTCAAAGATTTAAATCTGATCATAAAACAGGATTGATGATTGATGTCACAGCTGAACTGTGATTTAGAGCTGACAGCCACGCTGCAGCTTTCTGTCTGCAAAAACTACAGAAACAGAAACAAAGCACATATTCATACGATAGAAGAGATATCTGAACCAAAAAAACTGAGCTTTTAAGAAGAAAAAAGTGAAGACAGACAATAAGATGTGAAAATGAAAACTGTGGGATCCTGACACTCACTGTGTTTAAGTTACAGCTGCTAATTTGTCAGACAAACTATAGAGGTTGAAGCTTACAAAACTATAAAGGCCGACGATCAGACAGACGGAGCAAAAACACGGGCGCGATCCCGTCAAAGTGTCGCAGTCATGGACGAAAGTTTCCTGATATTTGTAACTGTTTTTTTAAATACTTATAGGCACATAAACAGGAAGGCTTAAGACAGGATATATCAGGTCTGTGTAGCAGTTCTCCTGGTCACCACGCATCGACCGCCTGGCGTTTACTCGCAGAGCGTTTGAGCACAGTGAGACCTCGTGGAGACCTTGTGGATCCCAGCGGGTACGCAGGCGTAGTGTCGTCCCACCGTCTGAAAAGACCATTATGTCACATGACCTACGGTACAAAGTTAAGGTCCAATGAACCTGTTGCTTCCTCTCCTCCTGTGATAAATCGTCATTTTGGGAATAGATCTGTTGTTTTGTGCAGGTGTGAGGATGTGTTGGACAGTACTGAGTTTATTAATATAACGTTTCCTCTCTACATAGGGCGCTAAAATAATCCCTTGACATGCTGAAATCTAATGTTTTGATTGTTTGTGTTTATCTACAGTTACTTTGTGAGTGTTTCAGCTCTTAGTTGCCTCCAGTGTTTGTGGTTTTCAAAAGAAAAAAGCTAAAACTGAGTTTTAACATGACAAATTTAAATAATTCTTTAATACGTTTATGAATCACGCAAACCACAAGTTTGTTCTTTGAAAAGTTTTTGGTAAAAGTTGAGTTAAAGCAGATGATAAACAGCTTTGTTGTGTTGAAGTATTGGTTAATATCTAAGATGTTCATGGTTTACGTAAGAAAAATGTTTGGTAAAAACAAACAGATGAACTTGGAAGCAGATTCATGTTCATGTCCCATTTCTGTAAAGTGCCAACAAGGCCGTCATTGTTCCTGACATCAGTCGACCTGCTGGTTAAATTAAGGATAAATAAATGTGACCTGCTGTCGGCTTCAGTTTGACTGTCTGAGGCAGACTGGATGTTTAAAGTCTCCTCTGAACGCTGTAACTTGATATATTAAATGGCTGCAGTTATCTGTGTCAAGGTTCAAAGGGAAACTCTTTAGCTGTGATTTAGAGCTCTGAGCCGAGCGGAGAGATGAAGAGGACGTGAGAAGTGATGATGATGATGATGATGGTGATGATGATGACTCGCTGGAGACGCATCAAAGACGTGTAGAGATAAATGATGAGAATGAAAAAGGAATTAGCATCAAAATCGCCTTTTCGTTTTGTTCTGTGAGTCCAGAGGTTCAGACACACACACACACACACACACACACACACACACACACACACACACACACACACACTTGTCCTAATCATCTAATTGTTTATGTTGAATCTTGGCCTTGGTTCAGTCCCCTCTGTGTGTGTGTGTGTGTGTGTGTGTGTGTGTGTGTCTCTGCTGTCTGAGCTGGAGACTGCAGCAGGAGAAATGGAGGCCCTCGCTGACATTTTAAGAGATGTCATCTGTCTCCGTCCTTCAGATAATCCTTCTCCTCATCTGTCTTCTGTCTCCGACTCAAAGAAGAAAAAATCATTTGCTTCGTGTTGTATAAAACATCTGGATCGTACATGAAACATCTGTTCTGTCCACTCCACCCTGGTCATTTTACACTCAAACTCTCATCAGGAGCAGGTAGAGATGTCAGAAAACAACAACTAATGAATCCAAGCAGAGTCACAGACTTAAAACTGTTTGTAAAACTCTCAGCATCATGTAAACAGTTTCCTCTCTGCAGAGGCTTTTGGATCAGAGGTCACAGGAGATTTATTTCAGTGTTTTTGTATATTCAGTCCCTCCAGGATTTTTTTGGATTGTTGCAGCTTGAAATGTCTGATTTCACAGCAGCTTTTCTAAAAAATTGTGATGTTGCAATGTTTTTAGGAATTTTTTGCAATGAAATTGCAGGAAAAGAAAAAATTGCAAAATAAAAGTTGCAAAGAAGCACAACACAGAGCCTTGATAAATGCTGATAACAATGACAAATCTTTTGTTCTTTTCACTACCAATGACAAAATAAAACAATATAATTTGTGTTGTTCACTGCCATGACTGGTGAAAATTCAGAAAAGTTGCAGAGTTTGGACAAAACTTCAAATTCATACAGATTTCATGGAAAAATAGTGAAACAATAACTGCAGGAAGTTTCATTTTTGTTGCATCATTTCCTGAATCTTCCATCAGAGATGGGTTTTCCTGATATTTAAGTCATTTTTTATACAGTTCTGAGTCTGTATTATTAATGTTTTCTTCACCCTGATGCTCGGCCACAGTTGTCTTGCCACTCCCCATGAAGGTTTGTTGAACCCTAGCCGGGGTCAGGACCCACAGGTTGGGAGTCTAGTAACTAGAGCACAGAGGTATTAAACAATGGAGCCGCACATGCACAGAAACAGTCCCTCAGCTGAGCTCAGTCAACAATATTACACTAGATTCAGTGGTTTCTCACAATTTCTTACAAAAACACGAGTTCACCCCCCAAATTCTCTAAAGTAACAACACCAGATATCAGAAATGTCCAGAATTGAATAATATGAGATGTATCTCCTGCACATTTAATCAACATATATCACCTTTCTCGCCAACATTAAAAGAAATTTAACTGTTTCTTTTACCTTCAAAGAATCACATATACATCATAAAAGTGGGCTGAGGAGCAGGTGTCGCTCCATCACCACTGTCTTCCAGGTTTATTTATTTTTTCACTCCCAAAGACAACGTAGTTTGGTTCTTATTGTTGATTATTTTGCATTTGGGACAATTTGGAGAAGCTCCTGTTGTATAATTACAATAAATATATGGAGATATGGACATTATTTGCTGATATCTGTTGCATATTGATGTTCTGGACAGCAGCAGAAATTCTTCCCATGTTTCTTCATCTGTTGCCACCAGCAGTGTAGATCAAGATGTTTTTAATTTTGCACATTTATCCAAGTTCAGTTTTTGTAACTCAGGATCAAACTGTTGACTGTTGTCATTATTGTGGCTTCATAATAACTGAATTCCTTTTATTTCCTCCTCTGTGTTCTTCTCTGAGCTGAGTTGAGGCTGCTCGCTCTCCTCTGTCCATCTGTGTGGTCCATCATTTTTCCTGACAGCCTCTTTTAAAAATGATTGTTAACTGTAGAGAGTTCTTCTGTTTGAGACTCTTCAGAGAAGAAATTGAATGAAAAGTAAAGAAAGAAAGCAGTAGGGGAGCGTTTTGTCTGATTCTACATCTGCATCGAGAGGTTTATTAATGAGGGAAGAAAAGACAGTTTGTCTTCTTTGTTTCTTTGTACAGTCGAGCTCAGATCAGATGTTGTGAGAGGAAGTGAGGAGGAGAACGTGGAGGATTCGGATGAGAGGAGGGAGTGAGGTAACGGGGAGAAATAAAGGAGGAGGTGCCTCAGGGAGGAATCTGGAGGTTGAGAGTTTGTCAATGAACCTGAAAGAGGGGTGGAGGAGGAGGAGGAGGAGGTGGAGGAGGTGAGTCAAATAAAAACACAAGAGGGATGAAGGAGTCAGTGAAGAGGGGAGATGAATCTCTGAGTGCTTTTATTTCCAGATGAGAGAGAAAGACAGAGTGAAGTCTTTCACATACCAACCCAACAGTCTGCTGAGGAGCGTCTTCATTCAGCCTGAAGTGTCCAGCTGATGTCTCTAGTTGTCCCTGATTGGCTGTTGAGCTAAATCAGAATATTAGTTTGTCACAATTATGTGTAGAATGGCCGTGGTCGGCTCCGGCGGTCGTAATGAGACGCAGCCGTGCTCGGTGGAATCAAGCCGTAATATTCACATGGGTCAGACACTGACGAGCGACCCATTTTGTGGTTCTGGTTGAGGTCTTTTTGTATTAAAATGCTGCGTGTGCTGTGACGTTCTTTGGATGAGGAACACAGCGCAGAACGTTTGTGTGAATGCTGGTGGACAGCTGGCCATCAGCTGCAGGTTTGTGGGTGAACTCAAGTGCAACTTTTAAAAGAAGATGTGAAGTAATGTTAGACGCTTGATGTGTCGGAGACCCGGAGAGTTCAGAGAGAAAGATTTTCATTTTATAGGCCAGTTCAGACAGACGTGCAGACAGCTCACATCAGAACACAGACAGTCAAACCTCATTATTTTTTCCTCTGTTTTAATATTTCATAATGCCGAGTTACCCCACAGAGGTTCTACCCAAATTAAATGCATCATCTGCTGGAAGGTTTTCAAAGGATATTTGTGGTTTTACAGACTGCAAGGAATTTATTGTTTTGCATTCAGTAAATTTTATACACAAATTATTAAAAAGAAGAATCAAAGGAGGAGAAATCCTGCTGCATCCCTCAGCTAACAAATGTTGTGCATTTCCTTAACCAACAGTTGAAAAAACACTGACAATCAAAGATTAATCATTATAATTGATAAGATACAACACACACTTTTTCCTCATTTTCATTAAACCTCTTTTTTCCTTGTTTTAAACCCAAGTTTCTTTATTGAAAGTTGCAGAGGAAGTTAAAGTGACTGCACAAAAGCCTGAGTGAAAGTTTTCATGCAGAAAGCAGCCGAGGTGAAGAGGTGTTGAAGGGAGGAGGTGACGGAGGGTTAGCAGTGTTAAAAGTTTAGTCAGTTAAACACACACGGGCCTTGTAAGTTATTGATACTCCGACGTTTACTGACCCAAAATGGTCGACGTCCTTGCCTTGATCCCAGTGTCAGTTCGCTGCCTGCTACTGGATCCGCCATGAAAAACAAACATCATCCGCCGCCCAGACCAGGAAGTGTTTAGACTGAGGCTGAAACATGAGCCGTCCTGGAGAGGGGACCATCGCCGAGCTTCAATCAGTCAAACTTTATTTACATAGCACATTTCTACAGAGCGACCACAACAGAAACACGAGAACATCTGCAGACTGAAGCTAGCGGCTAGCAGTTATTGTAGCAGCCGGAGGTGGAGTTCAAATTAAAATATACAAGTTAAACACATAAACAAGCCAGAAATTGAACAATAATTAAAATGGAGAAAGTGAAAAGAATGAAATCCTTCAAAAATAGCTTAAAAAAGAATGAATTGGCACAAGTAAACAAGGAGAACTCTTTGATCATAGAGTCCTTTACTCAGGCGGGCTGATGTTCGTCTGGACGGTGGTTTTGTCCGCATGTGTCCTGGCAAATAAAGTGAGAGGAGGAGACAGGAGACATTACTACCTGAATTCATTAAAACAACAAACAGACAAGTTCAGTTTCAGACCTCAGCAGGAATTATGTGTAACTCTAAACCTCACTCATGTTACCAGGAAAACAGCTCAGAGGAGGTGGTCTTCAGGCTTCAGATTTAATTTGTTCATGATGCAGATTAGTTTACACAGACACCAGGTCAGGTCTGTCTAAAACATTTGTCCTGTTGAAGTGTCCTTGAGCAACACTATGAACCTCCTGCTGATTAGACTTTTGAAACCAAAACAGCTGTATTATTAACAGGATTTTTAACTCTTAAAACCCCCAATCCAGTGTAGTTTTACTGACCCATATACACACAGGGATGTCAGATTGACTTTCTAGAAAACACCACTGGGTTACGACGGGCGGGTCAAGTGGCAAAGCAGCGGTCGGAGTATTAATCACTTCCTGAAAGACAGTGTGCAGGAGTCCTCCTTCCTGTCCTCCTCCTCTGTCTCCCTCAGTCACACACACACTGCTGGCTGCAGCGGTGAACACAGCAACACATCCAGTGCGCTCTGTCAGATCAACTGATCAGAGCTCAAAACACCACAAAATAGGTTCAATCTTGAAACTGTGGACTTTTTCTCCACAGTGCAGCCGAACACCAGGCTACAAAATACAGTGTAGACCCACAGAGGTGTAAATGAACTGTTAAAATGAAAAGGGAGCGAGAGAATGAGAGAAAAAGCCACAGACTTCATGTCTGAGCAGAACATGACGACCTGCTCTCCTGTGACAGGTTCAGTAAATCTCCTCCTCAGTCTTTTGTCCTCAAATCTCAGCAGTTTTTATTTCAGGTGACAAAGAAAAATGTGATATCTTCTTACATTCATCTTTCGTATTTGTTGTTTTTACTTGAGTGAAACCATAAGTAAAACTACATCCAGAGCCATCTGCTATATTACTGAAAAATGAAAATATAAATGCATTTTGAGTTGAGTTGAATTTATTTCCATCCCAGGAAAATGTTGTCAGGAACTTACCTCGGTCTGCAGTGCAGGACAGAAGGGAAACATAATGAAACATCATATAAGCCTAAATCAGTACAGAGCTTATTAAAATACACACAAACCATAGATAACATCAATAAAAACTAACAATATCACTTAATTAAACTTGATGATTTAGCCTTAAGCTAAAACATAAAGTGTACTCAGGTGTGCCAAAGGTTTAACAGTTTCAGATCCAAATAGCATCAGAGAATGTGTGTCTGCAGTCGTGGCTGCAACATTCAGAGTCAGCTGGTGAAGTCAAAGCCGAGCTCCAGTCGGGGACAGACCA
>JAJHUR010085314.1:21902-43658 GCA_027495735.1 Lutjanus campechanus | reverse complement strand
AGATATTTGTGTTGAAATGAAGGGAGTAAAAGTAAAAAGTTGTCAGATAAATAAATCAAGTGAAGTACAGCTACCTGAAAACTCTACTTAAGTACAGCCACAAAGTTTATTACTTCCTTCATCTGATTGACAGATACCATCACACCTTAATACAATATTACATTTAGGTGTTTCAGTATATTATATACTGTATATTACATAATCTTTTAAGAAATTATCCAAATACTGAGTACTACTTTAAGTGGATTGCATGATGTTGAGTTCAAGTCTTTTTTTTTAAAGTGGTCATTTGTGCTGTTGTCCTTAGTACACCAAGAAATCAAACAGTTAAGTTAATGTGCATCAGATATCTGTGAATTTATACTATAACTACACACTCAGCTGATGGTGAATACAGTACTAATGCAAACTTAATTAAAGGACCAGTGTGTAGGATTTATGGCATCAAGTGGTGACCTTTCAGTATGCAAACACCCTCCCCTTCAGAGCATGTAGGAGAACCTACAGTGGTTACAAAACATGCACAAAATGCGAAAGGTTGCATGTTGTACTAGGGTTTGGTTTGTCCATTCTGGGCTACTGTAGAAATATGGTGGTGTACGCCCTCTATAGATTTTCCTGTAGTCATACACAAATCAAAATGTACATATGAATTGTATATTCTATTTCTCCATATGGTGGGAAAAAATTCCCATAAATTTTACTTACTGGACCTTTACTTAGATCTGTCACAGACACTGTAAGACACGTCATTGTGTTGTGGTTTTAAAACGATAAATTGATTTGCTGATCCCAGACACAAGAAGCTTTATCAGTACTTTTGTGCACCTCTACTTCTGTACTGCATTTTATAAGTTTTATGAATGTAGAGAGACGATAGAGACAACAAACATCTTTTTTCTTATTTATTTTGCATCTTCATGAAAATTTAGATTAACAGGAAGTGGTTGGAAGGTTCACTGGGGGTTTGATTGGTTCCTCTTGGCCATACATCATGGACCAGTTGTGATGATGTGTGTATGTGTGTGTTTAACGTCTCTGGCAGGTCAGCGTGAATTAGAGTTTCTTGGGCATTCGTGCATCCGGTAGGCACACATGTAGAAGATACCTAGAAGAGAGTAATCAGATTATTGAGATTATGTGGCACAACCATGTGTTTTCATTTGTTCATGATGAAAACTAAATACCTGAGAAGAATGTGAGCACCACTGCCACCCAGCCCATTATATAGGACCAGGAGAACCGCCAGCTGCCATAGCGTTTACCATAGTAGTTCACTGTCACTCCTGTGTAGACCGCCATGGCCAGCAGCACAAAAAAGCCTGCACGAGAGATAAAATCATTAACTGATGAAGGTCTTTACTGCGTTTTGTATCAACTGCTGAGGAGCTTACAGGAGATGAAGAAGAGGATGCCAGCTGCAAATGTCTTGTCAAACCCGTCAAAGGAGGAGTAGTGGATGAAGGCCATGACGCCAATCACGATGCCAATGAAACAGGCCAGCAGGGAGAGAATCATGAAGGCCCGGGTGGCGTCCCAGTATGCTGTGGGACAGAGGGGACAAGGAAAGTCTTGAGGCCTGAGAGACCAGACTTAGTACTATGTCCAATACTAATTTAGTCTTTTTTAAATATTCTGCCCCAAGTGCATGTAATTTATAAAGTAGCTGCATTCAATTTTCAGTTATTCCTGCTTTTCTTCAGCTTTAGCTTGCTCTCTAGGGTTCAGCAAGGGATTTGGACTTGATTTGATTAATTAAACTTAGTATAGATGAAAATGAAACCTTTATTACCCAAAGCATGTACTATTTCAGCGGTTCCCAACCTTTTCCCCTAAGGGACTCTGCCCTTTTTTTTATAATTGAGTGAACTGGCGACCACTGACATTTTATGGATATTTTATATTATATTCAATGCATAATATTAACAGTACCGAACATCTGATAAACTGTGCAATTAACCAAGTAGTGAACTCAATACCTGCAGGAACTTTGTGTAAAATGAGCAATTTGGATGAATTTTGTAGCAGACTGTTCCAGGTGAAGACATGATGATTTTCCTTTTATTTTAGGAACATTTTATACAATTCTCTGCATGATTTTTTTTTTTAATATATTAATTTAACAGCTAGGCTTATTTTTTCATTTTTTCTTCTCACTGACACTTGGCCATTGTTCTATTCTCAAGTATATGCAGTAAGTTTCTATACTTCACCGTGCTTTTATCACCTTGATTATTTTTAAAGTTTTTATCTTAAGTAATAATCTTAACTTAACAATAACAATTTCATTTAATTGTCTTCACAGACATGAATGAATCGCTGAAATGTAGCCTGCTCTATATTCTTTAAAAACCTTTCTTACACCTGTGAAAATCAGGAAGGCCTTCTGACCTCCATGAGGATTTGATGACCCCTAGTGGAGGCTGGGACCCCCAGGTTGGGAACCAGTGTATTATGAGACTGGTGCAAACTTTTCCTGAAAAGTCACAAAAATAACCTGTGTACTTCTATGCAGAAATCTTCTAATACAGCACTTATATGGAAAAAAAAATCTGGAGTTTTGCAAAGGATTTCTTGTGACATTTACATCCATCTTCTTCACACTTGAATCTCAGCCTTATTTCACCCCAACAAATCCCCAAAGAAAGTGAAGTAACCCCAGTGTTGATGAGGGTGAGTGGCGAGGTCACGGCCTGATTGTCAGCTGCAGACTGATAAATATAAATGAGGCTCTGCCTGTGGAAGACACCCGCCAAGTCTTACCAATGCTGTCTGTGTGTGTCATGCATTTCCCGGGCACGCAGTACCGCCACAGGCCCTGGTGCATGTAATTGCTGGAGTGACGGTACTGCATCCAGTAGTCAGTTGCCGTGGAGACAATGAGGAGTATGTTGCCGACTCCGGCACAGAACAACCCACCTCCCATGAAGCTGTACATCCTGCCAAAAAACACTGACTGACAGAGAGAGAGAGAGAAAACAGAGCAGGTCAGGGCCTTCTCACCACATCTGGCCCCAGCTAT
The DNA here is from genome assembly GCA_027495735.1 of Lutjanus campechanus. NCBI lineage: Eukaryota > Metazoa > Chordata > Actinopteri > Lutjaniformes > Lutjanidae > Lutjanus > Lutjanus campechanus. The sequence continues at coordinate 40,636 of JAJHUR010085314.1, read as the reverse complement.
ACCAATTATAACAGAGCATGGAGAGACACTGGATATGAATAAAACACTGTAGAGTATCTAAATACATTCAGCAGGATGCCACAAATGTTGCACTGGAGCGAGACAGATATGAAAACTGAGAGATGTACTCTGTCAGACAAGTCATTAACCTCTAGCACAGCCACACTAAGAGGTGAGCTCATCTTTAAAAACACATGTTGTGTTGATAAGCATTTGTCAAACTCAAAGAAATGTATAAAAATTATTATTAAGACCACCAGTTTTCCAAAAAATACCAAACAGGTACTGGTCAGTTTTGAGGGAAAGTGTATAAAATGGTAAAAAAAACACATCCATAAAAATGGCGCGTCCATTACAGCATGGCTTCTTGGGTTACGATAGTTCATAGAACTGTGGTTTTCCTTCATTTTAAAGCAACTTTAAGTTATATTTATGTTGAGAAATTCAATTTTAGCGATGAAGAAACAGACCTTTTTATCTATTTAAAATACACAATATTACGCAGGTATACAGACAGTATTTCACACATTATGGTTTTGATATTAATGATCTACCTTTATTCACTCAAGAGGCCAATATTTACCAGAGCTCATAAAAAGTCTGCTTTACCCCCATTTAATGCTACTTACAGGGATATTTATGTTGGGAAATTAAATACTGGCAAAAAAGAACCAACGTTTTTATGTTTTTTGAATACACAATATTACACAAGTATAAATACATTATCTCACACATTATGTTTTTGATATAAATGACCTACCTTTATCTTGTTTCCTGCAGAAAAAGTCAGAGATTCCAATATTTCGGGTTGTCAAAGCACACAGGAGCCCAATATTGCGCAGAGTGGCAGGAAAGTTTTGTTTGTGCGTAGGAAACCAAGCGAACAAACGGGCTGATGGAACAATGGAGCGTGCTGAGCCACGACCAATCACAGAGGATGAGTTTTGTGTTTTAGGGAATCTGCTGAAAATACAAAACTGTTAAAGCGCTGCGCACATCTCAGTAATACTGATGACACAGGGTTTTTAATTCAAAATGCTGCACAACCACACACAGTAAACTCATAGCCTGCAACAGGCTTACACATAGAAGATCAGTTAACCGATTATTTTAAGCAGTAAAAATAGAAATAAATTGAGTTTCACTTTATGTGTTTTGGGTAAATCCTTACGTCCAGCATGCTGATAGAAGAAGCAATATTACTTTCAGTAAATATCAGGTCATTTCTGCCTTTAAAAACAATTCTCTGTACCTCCTTGTACACATTTTATTATAATTAAAATTGTGCAACATGCTCATTTACATCAGATCAATCCAATATTTTATTCCAGGCATGTTGATTACATGATGAAGACACTACAGCAGCTGCACTCACCAGAATGTAACGAAAAACTGAAGGTTAATTCATTAATCTTTCATTTAGTCTCATATTCCCAAGCCCCCTTCATCTAACTGGCACACGGCCCAGATGAGTTTATTTAATTACACATGAAAAATTGCTCAGACATTTATAAAATAAAATACACGTAACAGTGAACTTCATTGCAGCCAACAGCATAAATTCACAGAACAAGATGCATATGGTGAAGTTGGCCCAACAGAGTCACGATGAGCTGGCAGGTGGGCAGCTAATGAAGTTGTGGGATGGAACAGTTTTGGTGAAGAAGCTGCAATAAAAGTGATTTATCTTTTTGCAGCATCTTGTAGAAAGAGTAGGAGTGAAAAGAGAGCGTTATAGGTGAGAAATTAGTATTTCATTTACTCACTTGGTGGTACTGGTGTAGCATACTGTATATAAATAAATGTTGTGGAAAGAGTCAGGGAGGAATACTTTAATCAGTGACATGATCAGAGTCATCAGAAGGGTCAATTATGAAGAGTTTAGGGTAAATCAGAAGAAGCAACTTCAGACAATTTACATTTAAAAGCAGAGTTACTCCAAATAACTCTTAGAAAGTCTTAAAAAAAAATCAGTAGCAGCTCATGAATCACTTGGTTGCATCAATCAGAATCAACTATATTGGCCAAATATGTTGAAACATACAAGGATTTGACCCCAGTTCTCAGTATGCTCAATATACTTAAACACAGTGCAGCGAATAATACAAATGCAGGCGTAAAACTGGACAAATATAAAGAAATCTAAACTGTATATGTGTTTACAGATATTATGTCCATTTATAATTCATGAAGTGATGTCACATGTTGACAAACCAAGTTAACTGGAAGATTTTTTAGATTACTGTTATTATGTCCTGTATTTAAAGGAGCACTGCATCAATTTTAATATTGAGCAAGCATAAAGCTGGGAGACACTTTAAAAGAAAGAATGGTCAAAATTATACAACAAAATACTGGATCCTACATTTCCCATAATGCAACTGCAAAGTATCTTTTATTGGACTTTTCCTGCCTCTTAAATGCCCCTTTCTGTAAAACCTAAATGCCCAAATTTAGTTAAAAGTTTGAAGTGTCAAGCATCACTATGATGTCATCGGGGTTATTTTATTTCAGACTTTATAAAACTCCCTGGTACTGCTGACGATGGGTGAACTGAACTTTATTTATTAAAATCAGTTAAAATGTGCCCCTTTAAATAGGATATTGTTTCAGTTATTTTTGGTGCTCTTATTGAGAGTGTTAGATTCTGAAATGTGCTTAATAGGCCTTTTCACAGAGGACGTTTTGATACGTCACAGTAGGAAAGAAATGAAATAATTAAATGAATTATGGCTGAATGCTATTTAGCTGCTTCAGTTTTAGTGTCCTGGTGTTGTGCATGTTGGCTCATTGGTTACAGTGTTCTGAGTTACTGAGATACTTGAGCAGATCAGAGCCATGTTAATGTTATTAGTCACATCTGTGCTTTTCCTACTATGATGAGTCAAAATGTCTGCTGTGAAAACTATTTTTTACTGTCAGCCTTATAGACCTTTTTACAGCAGCTGTATGTTCACTCCTCTCTGTACCGGCTCCTGCTGATGGAAACTAAAAGCTCAAAACAGAAAATATGGCATTGTACCGTTTGTGGAATATCTCCTCTCTTATATTGTCTAAATTTAAAGTGCAGCACCTTAAAGTTCTGACAGATTTACTGATGACCCAAACAAAGAAAAAACCCAGTGCATGGAGTCACTTTACATCACAGTTAGCCTGCATGTCTCAGTCATGACCACTAGGTGGGGCCTTTTAGTTAATCTTGCAGCAAAGACTGATTCATTATATCGTCACATTTGAAAAATCACAATCTTATATCTCTCTTTTTATCCCATAAATGGTGATTATGTTTTTTTTAACCTGCTCAGCCAGACAATTATATGACAGTGTCTTCTTATCATACTCCAAATTAGTTTCTATTATCAGCCATCCCTTACTGATGCAGAATGCTTTAATTAATTCTCAGTTCTTAAATTGAGGCTGAAAACCTTTCTATGTGCCACCGGCTTCTACCAGTTTATATTTAGCACTTCTTATTATGTTTTCATCAAATTTTCTCCTCTTCTCTATTATTTTTTTTTTTTTCCAATCCTGTGTTGTTTTATATTGAATTCTGTATTTTATATATTTGCTGTATGATTTTTATGCCTGATGTAAAGCAGTTGGAATTAGAATTTTGCTTTCAGTGTGCAAATAGAAATTAGTTGATGTGTAAATGTGTAAATCTACAAATTCATATACATAAACACATAACTTCAAATTGTCAGGTACTTAAATATTGCAGTAAAAACAAAACATCACAGTAAAGTAATTTAACATAACTTGGACACATCTGCAGTCAAGAAAAGGTGAAAAAGCTGAAGCCACAGCTGATGATACCTTTTTAAAAGCGCATCATATTTAGGTAAGGTGAGATAAAACAACAAAACAAACAAAAAACAATCTAAAAAAGCAACTTACAGGAAGCAACTAAGATCTTGTTCCATTATGCCAGTGTTACTATCTGATCATCCAGTTTCATATTTCCTCATTATCTATTTAAACCTTTGTTTAAATTTGCTTAATGTCCTACACATTTCAGCTCTTAGTACAACTTCCATAAATTCACTTCTTTAACTGAGATACAGTGTATTATTGCATTGGTCCTCTCTGGGTTTTTTTTCCATAAAAATTTCTCTCAAATCATGTTGACTTTTTCTTTTTTCAAAAAACTTTTGCAACCTCTCAGGAAACGATTGTTTTTTGTTGGTTTTTTTTGTTTTTTTGCTCTGTATGTTGAATCTTTTAAAAGCAACCAAATCTGCAAATTTAACAGCCCTTAGTTTCATAAATAATGAGTTAAAGTTGTTGTTCAGTTCTTCTGGCTCTCTTGAATTGTTGTTGTCAAAGGGGATTTACATGTATCTCATCTTGCCTCACTCAATTTGGATGTAAGAATAATGACACCAGCAGCTCCTGATGAGTTTATTGATCCCACATAGAGAGTCAGATCCAGATGAATGCCTGCAGAGACAGTAGGGATACAACAGCAGAGTAATCCTGCCCCTGTTGGCACCAGAGCTTAAGCTAATAACATTTTGAGACCCCGGAGTTGTTGATATTTAGGCTTGATTTCTTTATTTGAGCATTAGTCAAGGTGCTATTCATACTGCTAATCTTTTACACAGTAGATTTGCCTTTCTATTCTGAATTCTTTGCTCAATGTCTGACTAGTTTGTATGATCTTAATCAGAGCATTAGTTGTTAGATCTAATTCTAACTGGTGGGAGCCATGTTTATTGTTGCAGGTAGTTTATTTAGTTCAGTTCAGCTTTATTGTTTCTTAAGGGGAAATTGGATTTTACAGTAGAAGGGGAAAAACGCAATGTACAAGAGAACCTGGGACATTAATCACAACAGTTACAGCAAGCAACCAAATAAAAAAAAAGAAAGATGTATCTGTTCGTTAAAAGTTTCAAACCATTAGAACTGTAGCCATGATAAAGTGTTGCTTAGCAGTGCAGTCAAGGTTCAGTGCACATTAAGCACATTTATTACACTTGGAATAAAGGAAAACTTAAATCTAGCCTATTGCGTTTTACCCCGGGGGAGTTGTATCTCTTCCCAGAAGGAATTCCTCCAGGAGTGGGTGGTCAGAGCTGGCGAAGATCGACTGTGCCTTCAGCAAAAGTTGCCTGTCATAGATTAAAGAAAGCTGCTGTGCCAATTATTTTGCTGGCTGCTTTACAATGTTATCATGATTATGTTCCTCTTAAACCAAATATTTGGATATACTGTATATATTTTACTGAATCATAATTTTATCTGTTTCTAAATTAGTTGAGTTAATCCATCATCCTTCCATGTCATACACTCGCATTTACTTTTTTTTTAACTAACAAGAGAAGTGGCATGTCTCTGTGTGCTTAGGGTGGGGGACATTTTTCACAGTTCATTAAATGATGAGAATTTCTGCATTGTGTTCATGGAACGCTTTGCAAACTCAATGCAAAAAGAAGTGTGGGTCAAGTGTGTATGTTGTCATTTCAGGGGCCATTAAGCCTGCAGCCCAGGGGCAGCCATCTACTTTGCCACAACTGTGACAGGGTTTGAAAACTTATGTGACACATTTGCATTCAGGAATTCTGTCCACACACGCATGTTAAGTGTTCTTTGTCACTTTAAATTGTTTCCTTTATCCAAAACTGTACATGGATGTATGTGTATTTGACATCAACTCAAATAATTTGTGACTGTGTAGTAGACATGCAGTTGAGGGTAGTGGTCCACGAATATGCATACCATGTATCAAAGACTGACAAATCTACTATGAAAAAAAAACCCCACTGACCTCCTGAAGCTCAAATAAAATCTGTCACTATCACCCCCGGTCTCCCCTGTGTAACTGCATCATATTATGTGGATTTTAAAGACACCCTCGACTTTAAAATGCGTTTTTCTGATCATCACTTACTTCACTTCACTTAGATGTTTGACCTTCACTGTGTAAAATGGAGCACTTGCAGAGTTTTGACATTAGAATGCTGTTGTCACTTAAATCTGCTGAAGAGGAAAAGTTTCTCTGTGTTCACATTAAATGTCAGTTTAATATTTAACACTGCAAAGCTTAAGGCTTGATTTGGATTTATTGGTCAAATTTGATTTTGTTTGTTTGTCTGTTCACATTATTATTATTATACTATATATTTTATATATATTATATATATAATTATATTATCTTTTGAATGTGGCTCATATCAGATTCCTGATGAACTGACCTGCGTATGCAATGGGAGGCCACTGAAGTCAGCATTTACGGTTTCATTTACACGTGGATCTGAGTGAAAGCCAGCTAATTTGTAAGGAGATGATAATGGGGATGAGGAGAAAGAGAGCCAAATTTTTAATTATGGCTTTTTGTGCAACAGTGGCTGCTTCTCCTATACAGCGGTATGTGTGTGGATTTCATCCAAAATTGCAGGATGTCATGGGCTACTTTTAATTTGTCAGTGCCTCTTTTTCTGAGACTCTCTGTTGTCTTGAGACACTTGAGGTGAGTAAATGGAGAATAATTTGATAAAAGGTATTAAATGTGTTTTTTTGGCAAAATAGAAATGATCACTGATTGACGTGTATGAAAATTAGAAAAATGTCTTCACGTAGGATATGTTCACACTGCAAGCTTGATTTTAGCTGTTTTTGGCTGTATTTTTTAAATGTGGCCCATATCAGATTCCAGTGTGAACTGGTCACAGTCCTGAACTGACATGCAGCATGCTTTCATATGCAAGTAAACATGCAGTCAGCATATATGGTTTTTTATTTATAAGTTGTTGTGTAATGGAAGTCAGCAAATTCATGAGCAAGGGCGAGGAGAAACAGAGCCAAATGTTTAATTATGTCTTTTTGTGAAACAATGGCTGCTACTTCAGTACAGAGGTGTGTGTGTGTGTGTGTGTGTGTGTGTGTGTGTGTGTGTGTGTGTGTGTGTGTGTGTGTGTGTGTGGAGTTGGAGCCAGGAGTGGTGTGATCATTGCTGTAAATTGTTTCACAGAAACAGATTTCACCCAAAATTTCATGATATCAGAGTCTGCTTTTAACTACATCTGCCAGCACCTCTCTACAAGAGTGTTGTGGCAAGACACTTAAGGTGTGATGTAAAAGTCACATGAATTTTGACATGACTCTTCACACTGAGCTTCTGATTGAGGACCACATATGAAAGTGGCCCAAATCAGAATTAAAAAAATCAGATTCCATTTGATTTGTGCTGTTCACTCTGGCACTTTGGGCCACTTTTGCCTGCAGTATGAACATATACAGGCTGATTTTTTTCATAAATAAATAAACAAAAATACTTTGGAAGTCAATCATGCTCCAACAGTAAAATGTGTAAACTTGAGAGACACTTTGTGTCCAGAAGTTGAACTCTTGAAATGAAAAAAAAAAACATTTCCATATTTATAATTTAGATGAAGTGGAAGTAGTAAATGTCACTTTAACTTCTTTTTCTTTAACTTGGTAATGAACATTTTTGTAGGAAAATCCTATCAGACATGAATTATTCAACATGTCTTAAAAAGTGTTTGGAGGGAATCTTTGAAGAAATGTAAATGACTGAAATACGTTTCTATAGCGGAGAAAAACAAATCCTCCTGTCACTCCAGTTCAGTCCTTTATGGACATGTGAAGTGGACTCAGTAACAGACTGTGGCTGGCCGCACTGAGCTCTCTGTGTGGGAGGGGGTGTGTGTAAACCACAGAGACCCTAATCCATGCTCCAGGCCTAAAAGCATAAAATTGTAGAACCCTTCTAAATTGCATAACCCCTTCAAATTGCATCGGATTACCATTATCCTCCGAGCCTGGTGGGACCCAGTCAGTGTGTATTTGCCAACGGCAGTGGAGTCCAACTCACTTTCCACACCGCCTGACAGCCTCCTGCCAAAATACTGTAAGACTGTAGGACTTAAACGCCAAAGATCTGAACACAAGAGGCAGATGAAGGTGCAGACAAGAAGAAAGCCTTTTTATATCCCACCGCTGACACATTCCAGGAGAGAGATGAAGGTTACCTCGTCTCGTTAAGCCACATTCACAAACATGACTTCCCACAATGCTGCAATCAGAAAAAGGCATCAGATCTTACACAATATCTCGTATAAGAGAAGTCATTTTACTGGGAACACTAGATAACAAACTCCGAGTTCATTCATTTACACCTCAGGGACATTTGGCTCTGATGGAAAAATCTGATCTGTCTTCTTTTTTTCATTCTTTGTCTCTGTCTCCATCAAAGAAAGACATTTTGTTCACTTTGCTCAGACGGTTTGTACAAGAACTATTTCAAGACGTCTTCAAAGTATGTGTGAGCATGTTCTGGAAATCAAACACATTTCAAAACCATTATTTCTATTACGGTAACCACATATTTAGAAAACTGAGTCATGCTAATGGCTCTGTGAGGCTCCACTGAGCATTGGATTAGGCATAGCTGTGCTTTGGGCTAAAGTCTAACATTATCACAATGACACTGCTAACATGCTGATGTTTTTTAGAAACATTTTTATTGTTTTTTGATATCCCTCCAGGTTAACAGATTGTTTTTTTCCATAAAAATGATGATGGCACCGTAGATGTAATCCTGTTCAAAAATATATTAGAATATATAAAACATAATGTTAATGTTGCAAAAATATTTTTTTCCTCCATAACACGTCCAGGTCTCTGAAGGTCATGAATCAATTACAAAATTACATTTACATTTTTGACCGTTTCGTACCACGTTCATGTCTTTGCCTTAAATATGAGGCTTTAGACAGCAGTTGGTTAGCTTAGCATACAGACTGGAAACAGAGGGAAACAGCTAGCCTAGCTCACCACCAGCACAAAGCTCACTGATTAACATGTCGGATCTTGTTTGTTTAATCTGTAGAAAAGACAGTATAAAAATTATTGTAACATGTTTCCACTGCAGGAACGAGGATCTAAATTAAGTTCTGGGGACATTATTTTAACCCTCCAAAAAGGTCCTGCTCAGGGGTTAGTGCCTTCTGAAAGTACAGGAACTTCTGCATTTCATTTCAGCCACTATTTTTAAAAAATCTCAAGCTGCAAACCAGCTTGTTTTTTGGTCATTGTGCTTTGACTCATCAACATGGAGTTACAGAAGAAAGCGTACAACAGATGGACTGATGACAAAGTCAAGGCCTTATTTTAGTAAGCAGTAAGTCACAATCAACAGCAGCGTGACTGGAATTGGCTTCGAGTGTTCCTGTGCTGCAAATCTTGTTGAGACGCAGGTGTCTAGTAACTCTCACTTCCGTGCTGTTTGCTTGTTGCACTGGCTGCACTAAGCCAGTGGAATTATTATAGATAATGTTTGCAGAACTATAGGAGAGGACAGTAAGTAGTGCCCAATATGGCATTGTTTACCTGCAGACACTGTGATCCTACTCGGCCTGAAAAGATAACGCAGCTCATCATAGCAATGACTTCATCCAGACATACCATGTGAAAAGGAGTGTCCACCAGTGTCCCCTCACTGATGATGTCTGGTGCCTGCACTGTGTTGTACACTCGCTTGCAAAAATGACAAAAAAAAAAGTGACAAAAATGTGTAAAAATAACTGTTGCCTTTTCATATGTCAGGGACTAATTTGCCTGATCAGACAACAACAGGCTGAGGGAAACTTTTCCTTGAAAAGCAGCTGTGAGGTTAAAAGTTCTGGCTTACTTTGAGTAGAAACACAGCTAATGTTTGTACCAAATTTAATGACACTCCATCCAGTAGTTTTTGAGGTATTTCAATCTGGACCAAATTGGCACCAACCACCAGATCGACCAACACTGCCATCATTAGAGCAGCTAATTTGGCTTAAAACACTTTCCTTCTGTAACATTTGGTGTAATTCACACATGGCCAGGGGCATTTTTTGTAATAAATGTTTTATTGGTCAGTTTAAAAATCTTACTAACACACTGGTGATCTACAGGGATACCACAGTACACAGCCACACAGAGATGAGAGTTAAAAACAGTAACACACACAAACACTACACACATGCACCGACACACACACTCACACACTCTTACATACCCACATGATGGTTTATTAACACATTTTCTGCTTCATGTCTCCTCCAGTCTTCCGTCAAACACACACAAACACACACACACACATCATGTTTTCATGGTCAGGAGTAAACAGAAGATACATTCATTAATCTGCTGTACAATAATGTCATACTTACATTTACTTCCCATTGCCTAAAAATACAGTAGATCCATTTTAATCAATATATCTGATCACATCTTTAAAAAACTGCAAAGATGTCTATATACATGGAGGGAGGGTGAAGCAAATCACAAAAAATAAAGATTAAAATCATTAAGATAAAATATAAATAGTTTTGTGAAAAGGCAGATGGCTAGCCTTGACGCTGTCCCTTTAGTCTTCAGTTTTTCATGAGATACCATGGCAACAGATTGATGGCTCGCAAAGACAGGAAATCGTGGAGGAATAAACAAGGATGTTGTGTCACGCAATCGGCGTCTGTCTACATGAGGTTCTGAAAGGAAACAAACACAAAACACAGAGAGCGATGTGACAATGTTAAAGACTGAGAGGATACAAGTTACATACAGAAATATGGAGGCTGTTACATTTACAGTGCGTTCAGACCGGACGCAAAGCGAATTTTCGCCTTGCGTTACTCGCGCGAATTTGGCCGCGTAGTTGTAGAATTTACTCGCGTGAGTAAACAACTCCCGAATATTCGCTCAAAACGAAGGGGAGGGGCTACCGGCTACGTCACTGACGTCATCGTCTAGAATCTCAACGCTGATAGGCTGTCCCGACACAGCTTCACGTGAATATTTCGCCCAAAGTTAAATTTTTTGAACTCGCGCGAACTGTCGTAGAGTCATGTGCAGTCAGTCTGCTGGTATACAAACCAAAGTTTTTCACTAACAACTGTATATTTAATTAGTTTGAAGGCATTTTGAGTTTGAAAAATAAATTACAAACTACTCCGCATGTTGACATTATTCTGTTTGACTACATTTTAAATTGTAATATATTTATAAATTTGCATGTAAAGACTCTCATCAGTCATTCAGTGATCTATTATTACCTGATGTCAGGTGTGTTGGTCGTATATCTGCACATGCAGGTTTATAAAGTCTCTGTCCAGGTGAACATCCTCACTTATTCTCTCGTCTGTTTCCATGATGAAAACTTCCCCTTAACCTTCTCCTCTCACTGCAGTCATCAATCGCCCCTTACTGTCACTGTGGCGAGTTGTTTTTTTTTTTCTTTAGTCATTTTCATATCGAGACGTTTCTTCTTTTTTTCAGTGACAGTCCGACCCTCAGGTAACACGGTATTAGCAGCACTCACTTTTCCCGTTTATTTGCTTTAACAAGTCTTTTAATTCCACTGCTGACGCTCTTAAAATGATAGATTTTCCTTCATGGATCTCTGAAAGTAGGAAGTCAAACTCCAAACTCGTAAAGTTCTTCTTTTTTCTCTTCGATTCCATTTTCATGAATGACCTCTTCCCGACATGTGGAGCAGGAAGCGTAGCCTTATATGGTATTATTGGGGCGTAAATTATGCTAATTTACAAGTCTCATGCACGTGCACTCAAATACGCACAGGCGGATCATTTACACGGTTAAGAGTTAAGAGCGTTTGTTGAATCTGACGTGGCGTGTTCGTAAGAGACCTTCATACGAAAAAAGCGAGAGAAATTTAAGTTAAGAATTCTTGCATGAGGCCCATCGTGTTTTCATCCACCTGCTTTTATGTGCTTGAGAAGTAACAAGTGCCATATTTCCATCACATGTTCCACATTGTTTTAATTATTTTGAGGTTTAAATGTGAGTTTTATGCCATCTCATTATGTCCTTCTGTTGTTTATCTTGATGCACACAACTCCTAATATTCTCATTACAGTTGTGGACAGAAACATACATACATTTGCATTTTCAATTTTCCTAATATTATGTCAAAACTTTTGCTATATTTAGATAAAAACTTCCACTGGTTCTGTTCTGCAATTTCTTGTTGCATAACAGCTGACATACAGTATGTCAAAATTTACTTGGGTAAACAGCAAAAACTGACTGATAATATTGGCAGTGTCATAATATGTTGTACTGTAGGCTCTTATGCAAGTAATTTAGTTTTTCTCAGTTTTTCTTATTTTTTCATTTGTTTCTACACATAAAAATGTACTTGAAAACTTGAAAATGTAATTATGATATACAAATGTCAGTTTTTTTTAATGTACCAGGTAAAGTGACTGATATAATTAACAGAGGCGCCAAACCATCATTTCACAATGAGCTTTTAGAGTGAAACTGAACAAACTTATTGACATTTTCATACTGTTTTCTCAGTTGTGAAAACATTACATCACTTGCTTGTTCAGTTTCCACTTGGTAGCTGAGGAGTTTTTACATCTTTCAGGACAACAGGAACTGAGTGTCCCCCTCAGAGGTATAGTGTCACTTTAATGATTTAGTTCATCTTTATCTAATAAAGCAGACAGGCATTTTTCTTTTAAAACACCATCAATATTCATGTGTGTACACACTTTAGGAGAGTTTTTAACAATGATCTTGCAGTTCCCTATTTTGTATCAGGAGATTTAAACTTGGAGACAAGTAAAAACTTTTGTTGAGTCACTGTGTTAGATAACTTCTTTTGTCCACAGGAAACTTCTGCCATCCACCGTGTCAAAGAGGCTGACAAGCAGCTCATACCGCCCTCAGTATACTGCTGAACTGACTGTGACCCACACTATGCAGACACAATGTGTGCTCAGCAGTTCCTACTGTAAGTCTAGACGTACCTCATCTCTCCTCCGGCCGGCGGTGGAGGGCCGTGGAAACACTCCACCTCCACCCAGGGAGCCGTAGCCTGACATCTGGACCTTGGGCAGGAAGCTGGACTGTCCATATGGGATTACATTCTCATCTGCAGATGACAAACAAATCACTCAAAGTTACAGCTGTATTTATATAGGTTAAACCCTAAGTGATGGAGCAGCCTGAAATAGACCCCCTGCTACTATTAAAGTGTGCACATACTGGTGGCAGTTGGTGCTTCTAAGCTCAAAGGGATTAATATGAAGCATCACCATAATATTAATACACTTCCAGCTGTTAAAGAAAATGGCTGCTGGGACACAAATTGTTCTTTTGTCATCTGTTGTTGAGCATCACATGTCGTACTCACCCTCTGATGACCACTTCGTAGGTCCTCCTCTCCTCTGGGGTGAGAAATGTTCTCCCCTCTTCTGAAGAGTAGGCGAGTCGCTCCCCTCTTTTCTTTCACTGTCTGTTCGGCTGCGGCTCAAAACATCAGCCAGGAGCTGCAGGGAGTCATCTGCAGGGGGGGGGGCTGGGGGAGGGGGAAGTTCTGCATATGATTGATCGGTGGTGATTAATTAAGTACAGACAGAAATACTTCTCTACAGGAACAGTTTGATATTTTAGAAAATATCAGCCTTTGTGCCAAAAGTTAGATGAAAAGACTGAGACCACTTTCATGCCAATTCCTTAAATATAAACCTGCAGAAACTGTTTGTTAGCTCAGCTTAGCAAACAGACTGGAAACAGATGGAAACAGCTAGCCTAGCTTAGGCTAGCTGTGCTCTGTGCACAAATAACAGTTGTGCATAAAATGCTATGAGCTAGGCTTGTCTATGTTGAAAAGAAAACCAGATTTTGAAGATGGTTTAAAGATGTTGCTGGGGTAAACTGATACATCTCCATATCTTAAGTTAGCTGATGCTAGCAAAATGCTAGCTAAGTAGCTAGCTTATCTACATCAATATTAGGTAGCTCGTGTTTTGCTAACATTAGCTAACTTAAACTGTGACAATGTTGCTTTTACAGGAAAGAATAAACTTGAATAACATACCAAGCTTGTTTAACTGATTTTGGAGCACAGAGCAAAAAGGGGCGGGGCTTAGGAAAGGTCAATTGGGCATTTTATGAAGGTTAATGTGCCAAACTACATCTTGGCAACCAGTGGAGACTCCAGGATTACTCGTCCTGGCCAAGAAGGAGTCCAGTACATAACACCCTGTGAAACTCTTGGCAAGAAAGCTAATACACTTTCTCAAAATGTCACACTTTCCTTTAACAGTCTTTGATATTAGCAATAACATGGTTGAAATTATTAGATCAGAAATAATGCAAGTTGAATTCTTAATTATTTAGAAACAGTCATGCTAGTGGCTCTGTGAGCCTGTAATGAGGGACGGTGGTGCTTTGAGCTAAATGCTGACATTATAAGCAAGCTGAAATACTTACTTGGGGCTGAGAGGATGCCAATATAATTAGCTTTGTGGGTATATTTATTAACCAAAGTACTGTACAAACTGAAATTTTGATGTAATGGTTGAATTAGATGAAAATACTGCTTGCCTCAGTCTCCCCTTCCAAGAAAGAGGAGGAGAGCCTATGGTGGCCATGAGAAACATGAAAGGCTATATCTAGAGCCAGTGTTTGGTTTGTCCATTCTGTGCTACTGTAGAAACATGGTGGACTCTGTGAGAGAGGACCCACACCCTCTGTAGATATAAACATCTCATTCTATGGTAACAAAGGCAAAGCAGTTCTTATTTTCAGTTGCTCATACACTAATCAAAACATATTATAATATTATATTTAATTCCTTACATATTCTGCCAATAAATCCCTATAAATCGTACATACTGGACTTTCAAGGGATCAACAAAATTAACCCAATTCAGCTTGGTGACTACATGAATTTATGCACAAAATTTCATGGCAATCTATTTAATAGTTGTTGAGATATTTCAATGAGCACCAAAGTGGTGAACTACCAGACCAGCACTGCACAGTACTGTGCTGTTAGCATGGTCATAAATGCTTAAAAAGAGCCTTATAAATAGTAATACTCCTCTTTCCTCTTTCTTCAAACTTAAACAGAAGTTAGACATGTTATAAACCGTGTGTCATACCTGCTTGGCTGGGCAGCTCTCGCCTGAGTTGTCCATCCTTGGGTGTTCTCTTCTTACTCCTGGATCTGTGCGCCTGGGCTGCGGGGCTTGAGTCGGCAGCAGGAGCCGGAGATTGTCCTGACAAGAGAGCACGCTGATGTCATCCTCAGGAAACTTAGAGGAAACTACAGAACACTGAGCTGCACTGTGAATAAATGCGACATGATTTCCACGTACAAATACTTTCTGTTAGGTAACATCATAAACTAAATTATACATGACACTGTGTGGTTGTGCGCTGCCTCTCGGGAAGTCACTTCCAAAGATGTGAGGCTTTAAACCGAATCTGAACTGACCTTTGCCGAGGTTTTCCCCCTTGAAATCTTCTGCCCACTGGCGGGTGTGATACACCTCAGCGGCTTCCCGGGCCTTGGTGTTGATAAACAGATCGGGGTTAGACTGGGAGACCTGGGAGCCCGACTGGTGGCGGGTCAGGAGGTCAAAATGCTGCAGCCGTGGACTCTCGCTGGGCTTGTGAGTGTCTTTCTGGGGGGAGGACATCAGCGTGGCTGAGTAGGACAGCTCATCTGGTTTGGACGGCGGGCTGGAGAGCTCCTCCCTGGACGCGTCCATCAGGTAGGTTCTGGCAGGCAGCGGAGGACACCAGTCGTCATCGTCCTCCTCAGAGCTGGAGGACGGACAATGAGTAAGAGCAGCATGACTGTGTGTCTCAGAGCGAAACACTGAACACGTGAAACCTCCTTATATATAATTAATGTGAGTAAAAGAAGACAAAGAGTCTGCAGCCATGCTAGCAGCTCTGTGAGGCTGCACAGCTGTGCTGTGAGCTTAATGCTAATGTCTGCGTTTACTAGAGCTGTTGGAAAGAATTTCAAGAGTCAAACATATCAGTATGTTTTATCTTTATTTTTTTTTATGTTAGTGAATCTGTCTCTTCTCTCCTTGTCCAACCCACATGGGAAAACAAAATGCTTTTGTCACATCTGATGAGCGAGTAAGTTTTCTGTATCACAATCTCACATTCAATGTGCTAATGTTGACGTACCGTCACAATTTCAGAAATGGCAGAAAGCAATTTAAGAATCCATCTAAGAAGTGATGTGTGGAAAGTTTTTGGATTTCCACCAACAGATGGAAAAACACTTAATTTCAAGGGCTGATGCCAATAACAATATTAGGGAGTAAAAGTACAGAAGTACCCGCTGTTGTAAAACCAGACCAAAGAACAACTTGTTTCCTCTGGGCTGTGCGACTCCTCAACTAATCCTGCACTCCACCATAAATTTATTTTTATGATTTATCATTTATTCATGGACTGAAAAGAGGGGACCGCAAGGGATGAGATGGGCCCCATGCCTCTGTTTGCCCTAAGCCCCAAAATGACTGATCGTAGTTTAACATGCTAACATGTGTTAATTAGCACTAAACACAGAGGTACATTTGAATGATGAGTAAATGATTAGATAAAGGGTCACCAAAGTTATTACAATCAAGTCTTCAAGTGATGTGAATGACTTTTATGGCATTTCATCCAAAAGTTTAACAGAAAAAAATAAATAAATAAAACAAATGCCAAGATGACAAAGGAAAAGCCAGGGAAACATACAAGTCAGAGGGATTCATCCTCTGAATGTAGTTAGGATTAATTAACTGCACAATAAAAACAGGGATTAATACATTTGTTTAAAAATAATAGATTCATTTATAAATGAATGAAATGACAAAGATTTGTAAATGGTGGGCGCAGCTCTCTAACCAATCAGAGAGCTCGTTATATCACAAGCTAAGAGGAGGTTAAATGACAAAGCAAATCAGAAAAAATAATAGGAAAAGTAAAAGGCCAAGCAGCAGGAGAGTGGAAATGCAAATGGGAAAGGACATTGACATTTTAAAGGTATGATTGAAAATCTGTATTCTGAATTCAATTTATGAATCAAGTTATTGATTTCTCTGTTTAAGCTGCATTTTCAGATTGATTCTTAAATTTTATTATTTATTTATTAATTCACATACATGTACATGTACCAACTGACTGTTTTCTGTTGTTTTTGTATCCTTATCAATTTGAAGTAGATGGATTAATATTTTATTTGTACATTCTTATTATAATTCCTCCTTTTATTGTCCATTAAAATACCAAATAGTCAATTACTTTGAAAGTTAGTATAAAATGCATTATTGACTATTTTTACTGCACCATGAATGAAAATCTTTATTATTATTATCGTTCATTTGTGGTCCTCCATATGTCTGTACCAAATTTCACTGGAATTCATTTAATATTTTAATCAATTCAATTTCCAACCAATGTTTTTCATAGACAAACCAACAGTGCTATCCATAAAAAAATATACCACTGCTATACCATGATATACCATGGCTAAAAATATTTAATATAAGAAAACTTCTGTTAAATAAAGAAACCGGGAATCAAGACAATCAAGAAGGGGAATCAAGACACAGTTAGAGCGGACAAAAACCACCTCCGTGATGTCTGTTGTCACTTCAGTGCTGTCAGGGCTAATTTAATGATGGACTTGTCATTGAAAATGCAAAGTACTAATCCAGCCTGTCACATGGTGGCTAATGTCATTACAAAAGACACGGCGCAGTCAGAACAGCCCTCCGATCCCACCCCGTTATGTCCGCAGTCTAATCTGTCAGAACTAGTTAGAGGAGACGCCCCCCTCCGTTACCCCGCAGCTCAATCTACTCACTGCCTGCAGACACAACTGTTGTTAATTTGAAAACTCCCCAGACTCCAAACTTCACTCAAGTTTTGTTTGACAGCCTTGGCAGAGTTACAGGGCAGGTTTGATATCCATCTGCCTTAACTCTATCTGTCATGTAGGTGAAGTCACAGGCCTTGATTCTAATAATAAACTGATGAGTGAATATTAGGCACGGAAAGCAAACGCGTTCTTAGAGGAGGAGGAGGAGGAAGGAGCATTAGTACAACTTTAAAAAAACACCAGATTTTAGTCATAAGTCTCACCTGTGCTGCTCCTCCTGTTTCTCTCTCTTTGTGTGATCTCTGTCCTTGTTGGCAGGAAGAGGCAGCGACAGAACGTCCACCCAGGTGAGAGGAGCGGACTTGGACGAGGACCCGGTGGACCTCTGCTTCATCAGTTTGTCTAAAAAGTCAAAACACAACATGTCATAGAGTGCACAAGGTGTAATAACTGTCTGTTTTATCATCTCCTCCCTGACCCTGAGGTTGACACCGCTGGATGTTTTAAACGATAAAAATGCTTTTAAAACTCTCCTTTCTCCTGGTTCTGTCTGTGAGTGTCTGGAGGACGCGTCTTTCTATTGATCTTCTTTTCTTTTTGTCTCAAAAAGCATCTTCAAGTTCCCGAGAATTACTGGTTGTGAAACTGAACGAGCACTTGGCCTTTGCATTCTTTTATGTTTTTAATTACTGTTTGTTTACATTCCAGTTTTAAAGCAAGGTTGTTAGTGTGGTGCTGTTAAACAATTAAAAGTGGTGTATCTAAGAAAACATACATCAATGTGATTTTAAAAGAATAAAAGTATATAAGAAAAATTCACAAAAGGTAAGCAGCAGCTTTGTGTTTTCATCAACTAATGACATTCAGGTATTTTCACTGGCATGTACAAGATTATATAATTAATTAAAGCTGCATCAATAACTCTTGTGTTACTGTCTATTGTGGCAAGTGTTTTATTTTATGCTGCAGTCTGCTGGGGAGGAAGTTTGGGAAAAAAGCAAGCAAGGAGGCTGGATAAGCTTGTGAAAAAGGCTGGCTCTGTGATCGGAGTAAGGACGGACTCTCTGGAGGAAGTTGTGGAGAG
>JAJHUR010085314.1:0-21882 GCA_027495735.1 Lutjanus campechanus | reverse complement strand
GCCTCTTTTTCCTAAGGAAGCTCAGATCTCTAAACATCTGCAGTAAGATGCTGCAGATGTTTTATCAGTCTATTGTGGCAAGTGTTTTATTTTATGCTGCAGTCTGCTGGGGAGGAAGTTTGGGAAAAAAGCAAGCAAGGAGGCTGGATAAGCTTGTGAAAAAGGCTGGCTCTGTGATCGGAGTAAGGACGGACTCTCTGGAGGAAGTTGTGGAGAGAGACACATTGAGGACGGTGGAGGCCATCCTAAACAACATTGATCATCCACTGCATAACACCTTGATGGATCAAAGAAATAATGGTGGTGGAAGGCTCCTCTCTCTTCGTTGTAGGACAGAGAGATACAGAAGATCTTTCATACCAACTGCCATCAGACTCTATAATTCTTATACTAATAGATGAGACTACTACAGACAAATGAATTTCCCCTTGGGGATTAATAAAGTATTTCTATTCTATTCTATATTATTGTATTTCACTATTTCACTGTTTCTTTAATTAATTAGTCTAACATATGTCCTTATACACTACACCATACAGTGTGATTTCTTCCTGTTGTCAGGCTGTATGCACTCTATTATCTCCTCCAGGCGATGGGTCATGTGTGTGTGCGTGTCTCAGTGTGTGAGCTACTGTCTATTCTGTCCGCAGCCAGTCTCACATACTAATGGACCCATCAGGATAATATTTTTTGTGCATGTTTATGACTGTATGCTCATGGACCTGTTGTGGTTGTGGTGATAGAAAATTATTTTAAAAAGCATAGTTTTATTGACTTCTCTGTTTTAATAGTGAAAGCTGACTCTGTCGCAACCCACATTTTGGCCTTTGTCGTGGCCACTAAAGTTGGATGTGATACGAGATGAATAAATCCCCCTTTTTTTTAGATTCACTGCCATCTCCTCCATGCATCTGCATGCTCACCATATTGGAGCGTTCAAGGTTTACTATATACTATACTATATTTACTATAGGTTTTCTATATATTTATGAAAATCAATACTGTTGCCCTTTAACTTGGTTATTGTTTGAGTGCCAATATTTGATTTTACACCATGGCCACAGAGAACTAAAGACGCCTGCACACTGTCCACTTTTTTTTTTTTTTTGCAGTCAGAGATGTTTAATAACGTTTCTTTACACAGACCTTCATCGGGTTACAAAATAACCTTAGGAAGGTCTGCGTCAGAACAGCGTACAGGAGTCTTTTGTTCTGTATTGTCAACCTATGGTCTTCTCCAATGGACCTGTCGATATTAAAAGTTCTGCTCTTTCATATCATGGCCATACAAATGTTTGACAGGCATAACAACTTTCTATCAGCAGGCATCAACAGGTGAAACCACAGCTTGAACTCATTCTACAAGGCTTATTAAAACGCAGTTTACCATGGCAACAATGCTCAGGCTTCATAAGAAATTACACGGTAACTTTAAGGCTTAAACTGACTGTAAAACTTGAAATATGGATTTTAAAAAAGTAAAGTAAGTAAAGTCAGTAAAGCAAAGTTGTCATTATAAAAGAAATGCAATTAAGCCTTCTTAAATCTCGCCCCTTTTGGAATATCAGTCCTTACATAACATGTTATGTGCTCATCTCATCTATGTTGACAAAATAAACAAATTTCAAAAATGGTTAAGAAATGTTGCATGGGGGGCCTGTAAAAGTGGCATACGTATATAGTCATATCTTCAGTTGACTAATGTTTAAAAACCACTAGCTAGCTAGCTAATTTCCTGTTGTTGTTTTTTTTTTTTTTTTTAAATAAGTGAATTGAATTCTGTTTAAATGTGTTGCCACACCAATGTTTTTATCTTGGGTCATATCCTGAGTATACGAGTATATGTACAATTTATTTGTGCTTATTAGGGGGCCAAGCCCGCGGGGCCTGAGGGACGCGTATGCAAGCATACGCGTTTCCCAGGACCAGCGGTGCTGGGAACCCTATTTTTTTTATATAACTGACTGGGGTTCCACTGGGTACCAAGCTTGTTCAACTGTTATTGGACAACAGAGCAAAAAGGGGCGGGTCAATTACACATTCACACTGAATCAGGTCAGGTGAGATGTGATTACATTTCTCCAGTTTTATCAAATCAAAATGGATCCTAGAGGCAGAAAACCCTCACCGTTGCTCTTCTTGGTGTACTGGAGTTTGGCGTATTCAGACCCAGACTGACCAGACTGGATGGTCCACTGGTCCAGGTCCTGCTCCAGTCCCACCAGGCCACTGTTGGACAGTACTGGGTTGCTGCTGTATGGATCTGGACCCTGGTTGTAGGACGTGCTGGAGTAGGTGTCGTAGTACGCCAGCAGGTCATCCTCAGCGGTGGTGTTGATGGTGCTGTAGATGGGACTGTCGTTGGACGCCGTGCTGCGTTTCTCCGTCTGGCTCGGGTAGTTCATGATACCAACTGCTGACAACCAAACAGCCACATTACATTAACAAAAACAATGAACTATTGAGTATTTTAAACAGAGTCACCAAACAGCCACAGTGAGAGAGCTCTTACAGTTATAATATCTGTCTGAGTCCAGTTTGCCAGAGCAACAGTTCACAGAGTCTTTGCTGTTGTGGGTGAGGTTTGGAGTGGGCCAGGAGTCAGCGAGCCAGGGGTAGTTACCCATGTTTGATCCTAACAAGCCAGGCCTGGAAAGGGAGGTGAGTTTTTATCAACACGGCTCTTTTTATTTACATAAAATAAGCAGTTATCTGAATCCAGTCATAAAATGTTCAGTTTACCCTCCATTGATGATTCCAGATCCTTCACCGTGAGCGAAGCCAACTGAAAGAAGAAAAAGCCTTTAGTTGTAAATCTTGTTTTACAGCAGAACAGATTTTGCCTTAAAGGGGAACCTGGTATTTTTCATCTTGGACTCTTTGTTTTTCCCACATTTTTGTTTCTAAGTTACAATAATCTTTGCGCAGTCAAAGTACATCCACTAAAGGTTCTTGTTTTTTTTTTCCACTGACAAGCTCATATTGTTATTCTAAGTGTCTGACAACATTATGGAAAGGATCTCTTTTTGTTTTCATTACCATTACGTTAGTTTCCAGTGGGTTTGCTCATTTCAGTTTAGTTTTTAGGGTTTAAAAATATTTAGTTGGACGTCAGAGAAGCCGGGAAGAGAGACTATGTGTACAGCCAGAATGTTTTCACAAATTACCTCAGTTTATTTTGACCAAACAATCAGAGCTGCTAATTGTAAACAGTGGAGAGACGAGCGTGTCATAAGTGTGTCATATTATGATAAAATTACTGTTTCTGTGAATGAAGTCTGGTGGGTTTGGCGAGGGCCATAAAACACGTATTCCTCTTTAAATAAAGGTCTGTATCTGTAGTGATCGTTTCTATAATGTTGCGAGACAGTTTTAATAACAATTTGAGCCTCTCAGTGGCAACAACAAGCACTTTTAGTGGACTTTCCAGTGAGCACCAACCAGGATTTCAACATTGAATTTCTAGTTGAAAACTGGCTCATATTCAGTCTCAACGTCTAAGACCACTTTTCGCCTTATTTTCAGCCAGTTAAAATGACACAAAACACAGATTTCTTTAATCATTTTGAGAATTTGTTCAGTTGTAGGTTCGAAGAAAAGCAATATTGATTAATGTGAAGCCATCTTTCACTGGTAGACTGACAATAGGTTATTATTTACATATTGCAGAGGATACAAAATGTAATTGTTACCAATCCCGGTGAAATACAGTGTAAATGTGAACATTCAATCAATGTCTTCAAATAGGCGGTGAAAAATCTTTTACTTTTGAACATATTCTTTAAAGTCGTTTTACCGGTAATTTGAGTGGAAAAAATGCTCACTTGGTTACTTTGATGGTGCACAGTTGCTTATACTGCAGGTAGCTTCATTTTAATACTGCCAGCTGCAGCACTCTCCCTCAATACTGGAACAATTTCAAAAACTGTTGTTCCCATTAATCACTCAGACACAAAAACTTTGTTGAAAAGGTTGAAAATACCAAAGTTACCCTTTAAGACTATGCTCAAAAGATTCACTGGAAAATAAATACATTTTGAACCAAATTTTGCCCCATTTCAAATAAACGGTTTGGCCCACATGCAGATTTGAATCGATATCTTACAAAAATACACTGTTGACCTACATATACTAAAAGGCACACAGCAGATCTATATATAAAATGCACATGTCATTTAATGAATCAATGAACTGTATCTTCCACTGCTGAATCTAGAGTCTACAGCATCTAAATTAACAAGATGATAATAGAATTAATACTAAAATGTGAGACAATGTAATCTTATTTATTCGTTTGGAAATAATATTAAATATTTATGGAAAAATCTCATGTTTTTCTTAAAGCTTTAGGCTTGAAATATCTCTCAAAGTCAGAAAGCAACTGATGTGTTTATGTGCTCATGTGCCGCAGGGCATATTCTAAAATAACCCGCATGTAGTGGTTACTGTTTACATTCTGTATGCTTCAGTGTGTCTTCAGTGTTTTCCTTTATTGCAGCATTGAAAACTGCCCAAGGGGGACAAATACATTTTAATTAAGTGAAAATGCAGTGAAAGTGCCTGCTAAAAAGCTGAAATTGCAAACATTCTTCACTGCTGAAGATATCCTTGGCAGTCTATTAAGAACTTTGTCACTGTCGGTTACTGAAAACTAAATCTGAAGCTTTGCTGTACAACAATTGAAGCCTTTTTTTCTCTCCCTAACTTCTCCTTTTCAGGAAGAAGATATATATATAATGAATAAAATGTGACATCTGAAGGTGTCTCAAAGTCATGTCACTGTATCTTTTTTTATCTGCTTCTCAGAGTTCATTCTTTAAGGAGCTGACATAAAGAATCTAAAGGTGCTGAAAGTCCCTGAAAATGTCATACCAGAAATGCAACTTTACGTTATGATATATGTGATATATTCCAGTTAAAACTTTGAACACCTGTCAGGATGCTCAAAACTTGGATGAGACAGGCAAGCTTTTCCCCCCGTGTACCTGCTGGTGTGTATGCGAAGGATGTGGTGTAGTGTCCCAGCTGCTTCCTCCTGCGGTGTCGACAGTACAGCCAGCCGCTGAAGCCCATCAGCACCAGCCACGCAGCCACGCCCAGTCCCGCGATGAAGGCCGGCTGCCGGACGACACTCGTGATCTGCTCTGATATGCTGAGGTTACCGCCTTTCTTCACAGGCGTTTTCTGGTCTATTGGGAGAGCTGGAAGAGAGGCAGTCAGGTTTAAGAAGTTTTCATGGTGAAAAAGTCAAGTTTTTACGCCTTCCTGTATCATTTAGATTAAATATAAAGAAACTAGGGACAGTTTATAGGAATAGTTTGACATTTTATGCTCCATAGTCGAGGGAGGCAGAAAAATATTCTCTGAGGCATAATGCTCAGCAAGCGGCGGCATCTGTGGTGTCATTAGGGTTGATCCAACTGAGCAAAGTAATGTTTGTGAGAAGCTCCAGCCAGCAGCCTGTTAGCTTAGCTGAAATGAAAACAGCTAGCCTGCCTCTCTTCACAGTTCGAAAAAGCTATATAGCTCACTAATGAACACATTCTGTGTCATTTGTGTTACCTGTACAAAAACTGAAATGTTAACATGACAGTTTGTGCTTTTACTGGGGGTTATGTGCCAGACACCAGGCATAGCAAATGGCTATTTTGCCTTTTGAACTGATAAAACAAACAATTACTGTTAATTGGACTGATTTGGACTGAGCCATGCTTTATGCTAAGCTAAGCTAACCAGCTGCTAGCTTCAGTTTAATTCAGAATGTTGCAGAAATGAGTCCTAAAACACGGAAATCAGTTAGCATATTAGCACAGCTAGTTCCCTCACATGTTGTTCCACAACATAAAATAAGTCAGTAAATATCTTAAAAAGGGCAGTTGCTAATAAGTGCCTATCTAAGACTACAGAGGTTGTCATAGACATTAAACGTCATCACAGCAGACGTTTGTCACTTAGTGGTGACATGAAGTCATGTGGCCGTAGTGTTTGTTTATGGGCTAACATTAGCTTTTTACTTAAAGATGTCAGTATCATAAAGATCTTATTTTCTTCAATAACCCAAAATCCAGTAGAAAAAAACCCACAGGCTTTTTGCCGAGGGAACCGGAGCGATGCTAACTTTCGGGCTGGCCTACAAAAACACATCATCCCTGCAGCACTCTGTTCACCATACAGACATGAGAGTGGTATCAATCTCCTCATGCAACTCTTGGCAATAAAGTGAATAAGCCTATTTCCCAAAATGTCAAACTATTGCTCCAAAAAGTTGCAGCAGAGGGTGAAGTGGAGAGGAAAAAGACCTCAGCAAACTCCAAATGCAACACATTTCGTCTGTCTAGATAACTGGCTATGTTGCTGACAAGACGTTTTACTTTGAAATGATAAAAGCAGAGAAATGGAGAAAACTTCTGCCAGTCAGTCACCAAGTGTTGTTCGTTATCGCCACTAAATACATGCTAATCTATGCATTGAAAGTACAGACTTAATAAACTTCTCTGCCTCACTGTGAACTCACTTTCTACGTTTTCACACTGAAAACATAAGTGTTGATGACGCCTCTGTTGTAAAGGCATTCACACAACACAATCAGCATTCACATACAGATTTCACCTGTGGTAAACCTACTGAGAGTGCACCTCTCCATATTTCTCTATCTGTAATAGCTGTAACAGTTTGAGTGACTCACTGAGAAGCAGGCTGACAGGCTGGCTTTGAGCGCCCACACCCAGGCTGGTGACAGCAGCCACCGTAACGGTGTAGCGGACGTCAGGCAGCAGGCCTGTCAGCAGGATGGACAGAACCGCTCCATCCACAGTTCGGTTTAACTGGTGCTCTTGTCCCACGCTGCTGCCCAGACACCAGACCTGATAGACAGGAGACATGCAGGGTTAATGTTTGAATCTTAAAAGATATAAAGACATTAATCTATCCTGCACATCCTGAGACAAGATGTGGCCTGTTATTATAATAAGACAGACTCATTTGAAGCTTTATATGGAGGCACACAGTGAAGAATGACAGCAAAGATACAGCAGAGATAAAAGAGAAAGGGATGTCAACGCAATGACAGTTAAAAGCCAGATTTTAAATCATGATGTTACAGATATACGTGACTGTATATCTGCAGTGGAAGACTCAGATATAAGTAAAAGCAGCAACTCAGTGTTAAAATACTCTACTGCAAGTCAAAGTTCTGCTTTCTCATTTTTTTCCAAAGTTTTACTCACATCAAAGTGAGCAATAAGTCAGTCAAGATCGATGGTCTTTATTAAGTTAATTATTTATAAGATGTCAAAACTAGTGACAAAAGTTCCCAGAGCTCAAAATGATATTTTCCAAGGACAGAGAGTTGATAAACAACGTATTTTATTTTCACAAGTATTTTTCCTGTGACCAGTTGACCATTACAGGATAAAATGCTAAAATTACACTGTACTGTAAAAGATGCACAAGTAAAAAGGAGTCAACATCAATCAAGGCATTTGGCCGTCTTGACTTGGGATTTGACCTGGGACTTGGCTGTTGACTTGGGGCTTGCTTGTCTTGACTTGGGGACTTGCCTTCTTGACTTGGGACTTGGCTGTCTTGACTTTGAACTTGACTTGGGACTTCCTTGTCTTGGCTTGGGACTTGACTGTCTTGACTTGGGACTCGACTTGGGACTTGGCTGTCTTGACTTAGGACTTGACTTGACTTGGGGCTTGCCTGTCTTGACTTGGGACTTGACTTGGGGACTTGCCTGTCTTGACGTGGGACTCGACTGTCTTGACTTGGGATTTGACCTGGGACTTGGCTGTTGACTTGGGGCTTGCTTGTCTTGACTTGGGGACTTGCCTTCTTGACTTGGGACTTGGCTGTCTTGATTTTGGACTTGACTTGGGACTTCCTTGTCTTGGCTTGGGACTTGACTGTCTTGACTTGGGATTCGACTTGGGACTTGGCTGTCTTGACTTGGGACTTCCTTGTCTTGACTTGGGACTTGCCTGTCTTGACTTGGGACTCGACTTGGGACTTTCTTGTCTTGGCGTGGGACTTGACTGTCTTGACTTGGGACTTTACTTGGTACTTTCCTGTCTCAACTTGGGGCTTGCTTGTGTTGACTTGGGATTTGACATGGGACTTGCCTGTCTTGACTTGGGATTTGACCTGGGACTTGGCTGTTGACTTGGGGCTTGCTTGTCTTGACTTGGGGACTTGCCTTCTTGACTTGGGACTTGGCTGTCTTGACTTTGGACTTGACTTGGGACTTCCTTGTCTTGGCTTGGGACTTGACTGTCTTGACTTGGGATTTGACCTGGGACTTGGCTGTTTACTTGGGGCTTGCTTGTCTTGACTTGGGGACTTGCCTTCTTGACTTGGGACTTGGCTGCCTTGACTTTGGACTTGACTTGGGACTTCCTTGTCTTGGCTTGGGACTTGGCTGTCTTGACTGGGGCTTGACTTGGGACTTCCTTGTCTTGGCTTGGGACTTGACTGTCTTGACTTGGGACTCGACTTGTGACTTGTCTGTCTTGATGTGGGACTTGACTGTCTTGACTTGGGACTTGCCTGTCTTGACTTGGGCTTGCCTGTCTTGATGTGGGACTTGACTGTCTTGACTTTGGACTTGTCTGTCTTGACTTGGGCTTGCTTGTCTTGACTTGGGACTTGCCTGTCCTGACTCGGGATTTGACCTGGGACTTGACTGTTGACTTGGGGCTTGCTTGTCTTGACTTGGGGACTTGCCTTCTTGACTTGGGACTCGACTTGGGACTTGTCTGTCTTGATGTGGGACTTGACTGTCTTGACTTGGGACTTGCCTGTCTTGACTTGGGCTTGCCTGTCTTGACTTGGGACTTGCCTGAGCTGACTCGGGATTTGACCTGGGACTTGGCTGTTGACTTGGGACTTCCTTGTCTTGGCTTGGGACTTGACTGTCTTGACTTGGGACTCGACTTGGGACTTGTCTGTCTTGATGTGGGACTTGACTGTCTTGACGTGGGACTTGCCTGTCTTGACTTGGGACTTGCCTGTCTTGACTTGGACTTGCCTGTCTTGACTTGGGACTTGCCTGTCCTGACTTGGGATTTGACCTGGGACTTGACTGTATAAGTACAAACTTGAAGTACTCATAGTTCACTTGTATTCTTTTCATGCGATCTTACACTTCTTGGTCCACTGACAGCTTTACTAGTTACTTTAATAAATTAAGATCTTTGCACAGAAAAACAAAAAACTAATTATTCTGATTATTCTGTTATTTTTCTGACAAGAACATTTCATGGTTCCAGCCTCTCAAATGTGAGGATAATTTCACTAATTTTAATTCATTTTTAGACTATTGTTTGAACATAACAAACATTGTGAAACTACTATTAAATTAAATTAAATCCTGTTTACATGAATGCATGTATAATGTATAATAATTAATGATGTAATAAGTACATTGTCCTGATTATACTTAAATACTTCTATTTAAGTAACATTTTCAGTGCAGTATTTTCACAGTGTGGTATTAATACTCTTACTTGAATTCTTCCTGCACCACTGTTTCTGCCTCTGGTATTATCTGCATAATGTACGATGAATCAAATTTTTATTAATGATGTTTCTGTGATGAAAATGTACGCTGTAATTCTGTACAACAGATCCAACATTTCATTTCTAACATCTAATCCACGGGATGCTTGTACAAAACGCTATGTGTAGTTCTCAGCAAATTGAATGTTTAAGGGGATTAAGTGTGATCCTTGCCTTCGGGTGATGAGCCTCCACATACAAAAGGATCTGGTATTTCATGATCAGGCTCGTGCGGCTTTCTCATAACTTTCTACATGCAGACGCAGATGGGAAGAATAAATCAAAACAATAGAACTGTGTGTTCTTTTTTTTTTTTCCTGGAATAGCAGCCTGATGATTTGTAATCAGCGTTGTGCTCATGCTCAGAGACAGATAATCAGAACTGTGTTTTTTCACAGAGCAAACAGATGACGGGGACAGTCAGCATTCGCAATCTGATGACAAAATTGAGTCTTTTTCAGCAAGTACTGGCAGCAGATATGAGGCAATGAGTAATTGCTAATTGTTAATTAAAATCAGTGTCCTTTATAAGTATCTAAACAACAAATTTGAACAACACTGAGTAATGACTGCATAAAAATACAAACATCACGGATCACAAGAACAATTTGTCCCACTTTATTTTTGCAGTCTCCGGCAGCGTCACTAATTGGACACTCTTAAAAGCAGAAATAAACATCAGAGAGTGAGACAGACAGTCAGGTGTAGTCTCAGGAGTCGGGTGTAGCTGTAATCTCACCTTGTACTCCCGAATGATGCCGCTCTGAATATTGTGAGGCGGAGGCTCCCAGGACACGCTGATACTGGAGCTGTTGGTGAGCTGAACCACCGACAGAGCCTGTGGAGCTGCACTTAAAACTGCAGACAGAGATAAGAAGGAGAATTACATTTCCATCATTATTATTATTATTATTATTATTATTAACTGATATCAGTGTCGTGATAAAGCTCTATTTTGCAGGTCAGTAATTTCCGGTTAGTTTCATAATTATGTCCAGAACTTTCCTTCAAACAACTATGTAATCTTTTGAGAAAGTGGGAATGTCCTTGAAAGAGAAGTTCAGTTTAAATCCAATTAAAAACTGTTTATTTATTTATTTATTTATTATTGCAAATGTTTTCAATATATGCCACATTTGGTCAGCTGAAAAAAAGAATAGTCGGTGCACAATTACACTAGCAAATTAATTCATGTGAATTATAGTGATTAATCTTTGTATTACTTCTCAAATTAAGTGCTTTATTTCAATAACACATTTTGGAAATTAATAAGAAATTATGGACCATAAAGTAAGGTGTTACCTACTTTTATTTCCTTTATAGAGCATATTCTTATTTAATTTCATTTACCTCTCTTCGTCATGTTTTTAAAGCATGCCTTATGTGAAGTCTGACACCACTCTCATATCCATCGGTTAAATATGAAACTATGTACAGCTGGGAGCCAGTTAGCTTAGCTTAGCATAAAGACTGGGGAAAACAGCTCATTTCTGTCTACAAGTAACAAAATCCACCTACCAGCACCTCTAAGTTTCACAAATTGACATGTTATATGTTTATTATTTCATCACAGTTATTTTCTGGAGTCTCCACTGATTGTCTGGAAATCTCAGACTCCTGAATGTCACAGCACCCGGCCATGAGGAAGTCCAGGTCATGACCCCGATAAACGACAACTTCTTATTTTTAGAATTCAGGTTTTGTAGGGACAAAGAATATAAGATATTACTATTTAATGAGCTTTAGATGGGCTGGAAGGCATTTTTTAGCTGTTTCCAGACTTTATGTTAAGCTAAGCTAACTGACTGACTGGCTAACATTTTATATTGTGTTTGCTGATTGGTCTCTGCTGTCTTTGCCTGGAATCTCAGACTCCTGAAAGTCACTGCACCCGGCCAGGAACAAGTCCAGTCCATGATCCCCATAAACAACAACTTCTCATTTTTAGACTTCAGTTTTTGTGGGGTTAAAAAAACAAAAAACAAAATATAACATAAAAATTGATGAGCTTTAGAGGTGCTGGTCGGCATGGTTTTTAAACCTTTGGACAGAGCCTGGCTAGCTGTTTGCCCCTATTTCCAGTCTTTGTGCTAAGCTAAGCTAACTGGCTACTGGCTGTAGCTTCAGGCTCCTCTAAAGCTCGCTAATTAACGTATCTTTTTTCAGTTTCACTTGGGGTTATTGGCCAGAATACTTCATCACAATTATTTCCTGGAGTCTCCGCTAACTGTCTGGCAATGTCACAATCTAAAAAGTCACTGCACCCCTCCAAGAAGAAGTCCCGTACATGACCCTGATAAACAGCTACTTCTCATTTTAAGACTTTAACTTTTGTACCGATCAAACAAACAAGATACGTCAACAGACATGTTAACTAGCAGTTTTTTTTTACAGTTGCATTTAAAAACATCAAAAACAGGAAGCAAAAGCAAACAAATAAATAGTTACAGATTACTTTAACAAAAAGGTGTCGCTGCCCTTTAAAAGCATCTCCAAATTTTTCGCTAAAATTGAAGGATGGAGTGGTCCTTCATGATTTGAGACACTTCTCCTATTTCTCAAGCCAAACAAACCATTAGCAAAGCCACTGGATCGTCTGAAAAATGCATTGACACAAAGCTGAAAACAGGGCAGTTTTTCTCAGCTCCTGAACAGTTGACAATTTGGAGATAAGTGCTTTTCATTATTTGTGTTATGTATCTACTTCGGTGTAAAGCTGCAGTAAACAATAATGTTTTTGTACATCTGTTTTATCTACTCTGACATACGCTGTATTTTATGCAGTTGTTTTATTTATCTTATCCTGCCTGTGTATGTTTGATATTTCCATATTGACATGTTTCTGTTGTTTATTGTTGATGTTTATTGTATATATGTATTTGTATGGTTGTTTCAAGCACACACCAAGACAAATTCCAATCAATGTTTAATTGAAGTGGTTATAAATCTTGAATTTTTAAGCCTTGATTTAAAAAAATGAACCAGTTTGAGCAGACCTCAGGTATTCAGGAAGCTTGTTCCACAGATGGAGGTTTTGATCCTGGGAATAGTGAGTAAGCCTGTCTAAGATGACCTGAGGGGTCTGTGCTTCTATCCCTCGACACACAGGAAGTCAGAGCAGTGATTTAAGGACCGGTGTAATGTGCTCCACTTTTTTGGTGTAAGTAATTACAGTTCAGTGCTATTAACAAAAGTCACTGATAAGCACTTCTTACCCTCCTCAGGCGTTCGCAGCAACACCATGAGGCTGTCGTGTCCCTGTAGCTCGTTGAAGTACGGGCGTATCTTGACCTCATACTCTGTGTTGCTGTGCAGATCCACTAAGATGACACTGTGGTCTGACATGGCCTCCACATCCTGGACCAACCAGGAGCTACCGATAGTCCGGTAAAATACACGATAGCCCTGAACGTAGCGAGACTGAAGGGCGACCTGAAAAAGAGTTGGCAAGACAAATAAAAAACATCAATACAACATTAACATCAGTAATCAAAAGCAGCACCGGCTGTGTTTGAACTTCAAGTTAATCTGTTTGTGTCACGTAACGTTTGAAGTTAATGTTCAGAGATTAGCGTGTCCTCCTCTGCACACTGCAAGGCCGACTTTGAAAAGTAAGACTTGTTCATCAGCCAAGTGTTCGACTCACAGTCCAAGAAATCCTGGCGCTGCTGGGAGACAGAACGACAGGCTTCTGCAGGTAGACAGACACCTCTCCCAGCTCTCTCTGCACCTGTCTGTGGTCCACACCCTGTTCTGTAGGACTCCCATCTGTAACGACGAAAACACCCACTCAGTTCAGACCAAAGAAAACAGCTGAATAGCACTTATTCGGCTTTTTTTTTAAAAAAGAAAAGCTTTTTGATGAAACTCAACATCGCTCAGGGCTGAACTGAGCATCACACTGAGAAAGCAATTAGTTTTTAACTGCACATGAAAAGAAACTTTCTCTAAACCACGTGGCACATTATCTTGGTTTCCAGCCTCACATTCAGTATCTCTAATTTCCTGCTTTAAAAATAAAAATTGAAATCAAGATTGTCTCATATTATGCACACAGTTGTTTTTTTTGGTCTTATATGACTCACCCTGCGTCCTGACAGGCTCAGAGATCGGGCTGGGGTCACTGAGGCCGTAAGAGTTGACCGCTCGGACGATAAACAGATAAACAGTGTTGGGGAAGAGCCCGACGACTGTGTGCCTCTCGTGCTTCACGTGGTCCGCCACCGTTTGCCAGGTGCTGCCCACCGATTGGCTGAGGGGGGAAAAAAGTGATATTTTATCTGAGAAAACTTCTCAGAACATCAATTTATTTCTTGCGAGATAAGACGGGATGATGGTGTCACACTTGAAGGTCAAGATTTTTATCAGCAAGATGTTTTCTGACTTTAAAAGACTGCTGATTATCAAACTAAACATACAGTTCACAGGCAGTT
This sequence comes from Lutjanus campechanus, assembly GCA_027495735.1. Taxonomy (NCBI): domain Eukaryota; kingdom Metazoa; phylum Chordata; class Actinopteri; order Lutjaniformes; family Lutjanidae; genus Lutjanus; species Lutjanus campechanus. The sequence goes on along the minus strand of JAJHUR010085314.1, from coordinate 7,891 downwards.
TGTAAAGTAGAGTTTTAGTAGTCAAATGTGCTGCCCTCTGTGTGAACATTTAACATTAACTCCTGTTATCTCGAGAGCACGGCTTCACTATCCTGCTATCGGGGAGATAACAGGGTAATAGCTTTGATCACAACTCGTGGCTCATTGCTGATGCCTGATAGCACCATGGGATGAAAGTGGAACAAGCAATGTCAGATAGAGAGATCTCAATTTGACATAAATTACATGTATTATGGCATCTTCACTGAGTTGTTTTTATTATACTGTGAGAACATTTGTTGCTATCTTGTGATGATGAGAAACTAATGTGATATCTCTCGAGGTAATGACAAAAATTATTTGGCGTCGGGGCTGCGATTGAAGATTATTTTCTCTACCAGTTAATCTGTCAGTTGTTTTTTTAAAAGAAAAAAGAAATGAAAGAAAATGATCAAAATATTCTTAAACCGCCTTAAGAGCACAAGGTGACAGTTAAAGTCCAGGGATACTCCATTTTCCTGCCAGCTAAAATAAAATAAAACACAAAAATATCCGGTCGTCACATCCAAGAAGCAGGAAACAGCAACATCGGGTCTTGATAAATGACTTAAACAGTTAATCAATAATTAGAATTGCTGGTAATCAACGTTCTGTCAGTTGACTACTCAACTGGGGAAGCAGGATGGCCTTGAGGTAAAAAAGCAACCAGCCAGTAAACAACAGGAGGGTGTACTCCAGCTGTGAGCTGGGTGGCTCGTCTAACATCTATATCAATATCAAGATCAATACTTCCTATGTGCAATGTGTCAACTCTACTGTTGAGCCTTTTTCTTGTTTAGATTGCATATATTTTTTCCTATTCTTTCAATATTTCCTGTTGTTTATATTGCTTATCTACTTATTTGTTATTTATTGTTTTTATTGGTGCATCTTTCTATTTTGCTATCCACTTTTCTGCTGTAACACTGCACATTTCCTCATTGTGGGATTAATAAAGGATTATCTTACCTTATCTTATCTACAGTGCCCACCATCTCTACCTAAGTGCCCTGGAGCAAAGCACTGAGCCCCAAAACTGCTCCAGGGGTGCTGCACTGCAGGCGATCCTGTGCTCTCTGACTCTGATGAAATGTATATGTGTGGAGGACTGTATGTATGTATGTGCAACTTGGAGGGATATGTGTAAAGATACATTTCAACTGCTTTGTGTGCGCTGACAATTAAGTGTCACTGACTAAAGAAACTCACTGTTTCAGCATAGGTTTGGATCTTAAAGAAACAGTTTGACATTTTGGGAAAAAACACTTATTTCTTGCTTTGCAGCCAAGAATTAAATGAGAAGATCAATGACACTCTCATGTCTGCATGCTAAATCTAAAGCTAAAGCAAACAGCCAGTTAGCTTAGCTTAGCATAAAGACTAGAAACAGGGAGATGGCTGGCCTCACTATGTCCAAAAAGGTAACAAAATTCGTCTACCTGTGTCACAAAAGCTCACTAATCAACACAATATATTTTATTTGCTTAATCAACAAAAAATGCTGTGCAAATATTTATATTTGTGGTTTAAATCATTCCTTATGCTAAGCTAAGCTAACTACCTCCTTGCTGTAGCTTCATATTTGGATGGACAGATTTGAAAGTGGTACCAATCTTCACATCTAACTCTTGAGAAGAAAGTGAAAAAAAATGTCAGAACGCATGATAAATAATCAGGACTGATAAATAATCAGCTGATAACAAGATATTTATGTTATTAAATAACATTTGAGGAGTCAACCCTGTTTTTTGTTTTGTTTTAATAGCGATGTCAGTTACATTTGGTTATGTTGTGCAATATTAAACCATCTTTGCTGATTACATCTCATCCTTTTTTAGCCTCATCAAGTATGTATAAACTACAAGTTATATGAACTTCTTTTTAAAATACAAAAATGTGAAATGTTCTGACATGTGAAATCGTACCTGCCGAAAAATCCATGTTGTGCATCCCTAAAAAAATGTTGAACAAATCCTTTAAATAAACAGGGCACTGTTAGAATGCAAAGTAATTTAAACACAGTCATCTGTTGACATTGCCATGGCTCTTAAACACCAATAATTGCTTCTTGGATCCATGACTTTCGGCGCATCTAAAAACACGTGTCTGCTCTAATCTTGCGGACAGAGCAATGACAAGTTTTATTCCTCCTTTTTATTGCAGCAGGTTATAACGACAGCTCCTGAATGGGTCCAGCGAGGATACAACAGCCTGATGCTGTGCAGGGAAGGGGACTATCAAACAGCGTGAGCACAATTTAACATTTTCCTCCACTCCGTGGAGGAGAAAATGGCGAGGTAATTACAACAAGCAGGCCACGGCGTTTTCCTGTCGTCAATGGTTTCTCCTCTGCCACCTTTCTCACCAAATGTTCTCCAGAGAAACAGTTTTGCCATTTAAATTGAGTCATCCAGCTTTTCTAAGAAGCTGCATCTGTTAATGGGTTTGGAGCAGCTGAGTTTACATAAATCCATCAAGATTTCTCCTCTTTTACATCAGAAATGCAAGCGTTGCTACGTGCTGTACACATGAAGGGGTACTCTAACAGAAGAATATCAGTTTGTACTTCTCTCTTTGTTCCCGCTGATGCCTGAAAGCAAATATTTCCAAACAATTTGTTGGTGGCTGAGCATTCAACAGCGAGTGAATCTTCATCACCAGCTCTGCATGCGAGTCTGCCACACTGAGTTTGTCTTGCTAACTGGACTTTTGTGTGTGTGTGTGTGTGTGTTTGTGTCTGTACACCCTCTCTCCTGCTTCTGTAATGAGTGAACTCTGCAAACTGAGCCCGCATCCCCTCCTTCCGTTGCCCCAGGACAGGACAGAGCTGCCGAGCTGACCACTGCAGTAATTGTCTCCTCTTTCACTCACTGTCTGTCTCACTAAAGCCTCTGGTTGGTTGTTAGAGCTGCTATGGTTCTCCTCGGGATGCTAAGGCTAAATACTGATTGCAGTGAGTGTCATGGTTTCACTTCAGGACGTCACTTAACAGGACTGTCTCCCCCTCAGGCAGAGATGAGTCTTTTCCAAACTCTTAATGACTCTAAATGAAGAAGACTTCATTATCAGGGAATAGTCAGAATGTGAACGGAATAAAACATAAACAGAGAGCGTGTGAATACAGTTAAAATAGCTTCAGAACAAATCCTTTCTGAGTTAGTGAGACGTGAAGGAAGTGCTCCAATATATTCTACTCAAGACGAGACTGCCTCTGCTAAACTTTAACTCAGGCGCAAGTTAATCAGGGTGCATGAATAATAATAATTAATATTTTTTCCACCATTGCTTCTCTTAAAGTTACCAAGACTAGCAAACAAGCAGGACAGCCAATTAAACAAATGTTGTGGCTGGATACTCAGCTAGAAACTGTGCATCCTCAGGACGATCTGAGAACATCCTCATTGGTGTAAAGTAGCGACTGAGAGATTCATCAGTCTTACACTTTTAAGGGTAGTGGGACATTATTTAGTGGATTTTCAGGAAACATTTACAACATAGGATGTTCTGGGTACATTTAGGGGACCATCCCAACTTCATATTGTATGTTCCCAGAACGTGATCCGCTGGTCTAAAGGATGTTGTTGACGGTCACAATGTGGAGTTCTTGAGGGGGACATTATTTGGCGGACTTTCAGGGAACATTTAGGACGTTTTGGGAATGTTTGGAGACCATTATAGGATGTTCCCCTTAAGTTTCTACACTAGGTTGCCATACCATTTGCAGAACCTTTCCTGACATTACGGGATTACAGGAACCTTCAGGGGACCAACCCAAAATCTTCTTTTTTTAAAAATCTTATTTAGGTCTTTCCAGGTCTTTTCAGAACCTTTACATAACATTACAGGAACTTTTCCAGAACTTTTAGAGGGCATAAAATGGTATCTTGAAATATCATCAAAATATGTTCAAAAATGAAACCCCAAAGATCTTCACATCATAACGGCCTGGGAACATTCTGGCAACACTATTGAGGACATTCTCAGAACATTCTGGGAACATGGGGACTTTTTCCTCTCAAAATGTAAAGGGAACATTCTCACATGACCTATAGAGAACCATATGGGAACATTTCCTTTACCACCACAAAAGTCTTCTTAGTGAAGCGCATAAAATAACAAAAATGAAACATACACATAAACTTAAACAGGGAACATATTGTTTGCCAACCTTAGCTGCAGTCCAGAACGGTATTTCCCCTGAGACTAACAGGAAACCATATGGGAATGTTCCATTTACATCTCAAATGTCCTCTTTTTAATGTTGCAATGCGGCTGTAAAATAACCAAAATGGAACGTGACCCTAAAGTCATGAGGAACATTTGAGGAATATCCCCGATGTTCTGAGAAGGCTTAAGACTTTCATCACCTTTAGAGAATTTTAAGGGAACACTGCGCAAGGTCCCCACAACGTCCCCTCTTACCTAACTGCCTTTAAGACTAATTCACTTATAGCTGGGAGCATTAATACGAGGCATTCCACAAATTTCACATGTAAAACTCATAGCCTGTGTATGTTGTCTTCTGTCTTCTCAAGAGTCAGACATGGATGATCACCAGTCTTTAAACAGTGTGTGTCAACTGACAGATTTTATAACATACTTGATGCATATTTAGGATGAAAAATCAGGATATTCTGGCTTCCATCGCATCGATTTTGAACATTCCTTAAAAAATATATCTGTCCTTCCCTGAACTTTAAAGAAGTGGAAGTCATTGTATTCCAGTGTCAGCCAAAAAATCCTACACCAGCTGCACAGCTTGGACGTAGGCCAGGAAGTGTGAACTTTTACAAGTTACTTTTAGACATTATTCCAAAATCTTTTTGTTATGCAACTTATAAATCCATTCACACTCTTGGCTTGTCTTGCAACCTTTTAACCCCACATGCACCTGTTTGTAACCTGAGCTCCTCAGTTGCTTTGTAAAAGCCTGCCTGAGGATCTTTTTGAAAATCTACTTTTATACTTTTTTTCATGTATTTCTTTCTTTCCCTCACTTTGTATCTTAACTTATCATGTGATTTCACTGGTGCTCATGTTATCTGACATTTTTACCTAACCTAACTAATGAATCTACTGGGTTTTTAATGTCATTGCTTTTACGTGTGCAGCACCTTGTAACCTTGTTAGGAAAGGTGCTCTATGAAGAAAGATTATTAAAGGGCAACTCCATCTGAATTTTCTAATGCTAACACCCACTCAGCCATGAGCAAAAAGTGGTGATGTACATTATGTTCAAGCACTGATGGCCCCTGTTATGTGCAGCAATGATGCAGATATGTAGGTCAGGTCAAGTGGAAAAAGGTTTTTAGAAGGGTTTGGGAAAACAGCATTTTGACTTAAAAACATACATACTTTGAGCTGAAATTGTTAAGACCTGAATACATAAGGAACACTACTGACAAGCTATAGAACAATATAAAAATCTTTAATAGAAACTAAAATATAATGCACCTGCCCTATAATATCAACTCTACTGTCATTAACATAATAAACAAGAAGCGAATGACTTGCACTCCAACAAATGTGCACACTGTATTTGCACTTTGCCACTTATTATGAATAATTATTAACTCTATGTGTATATTTTTGCTTTTAACTCTTTTAACTTTTACTTTGTATGCACCGAGCCATGTCAAAGACAAATTTCCATAGCCAGAAGACAGAAAATAAAGTTTTTCTGACTCTCTTTCTGACATTAAATAGTTGGTGTGCTGTTTTAACCAGGCTCCCACATCAGAGAAATGTCAGCATTTAATGAGACGCAGAGAGACGCTTCTAGTGCTGGTCAGAATAAAATCATCACTAACTAGAATTATCGCCTCGTGGCCGTATGCCTCCGCCAACCAGTCAACTTGCAGTTTATATCCACGTCTTTTATATAATGAGACACATGGATGGACACATAATGTATATCTTGAAGACTTCGAGGGAATTTAATAGCAGGTATAAAGTCTGTTAAGGATATTTTTGGCAACACTGAGGTTATCACGATATTGACATAACAAAAAAAAAAAAAACACTTGCTAAAATCTGGGTGTTTACTTCAGCGGGAAAGGGAACAATTGGCATTCAGTCCTGGGTCAAATGACTCTACAGCAGTCACAGATATTTGTTGTCTGCAGCTCTCATCAGCAGTAATATAAACACAACACCTGGGCAAACAATTTTCAACTCTTTTCGGCAAAGGCAATGAAGGTTTGTTGCCTCTTTCGCTCCTTTTAAAACACGGATAGGCTGCTTGATTTGGTGTGATTCACCCAGCACAGTGGAGTTTGCACCCTCTTTAAGGTGTGTATTTACCAACGAAGCGCTAGTATTTAGTCAAGCAGCTGAACGACATATAAATATTTTACTTCCTATAAATTCTTCATAATAAAAGTCCCCTGTTATTTTGTCATCTAAAAGCTTTTATTGCGAAGCAGAAAAACTGGGAAAAGTTGTGTTTTCATCAACAGTAACTTCTTCACAGCTGAAAGCCAACATGAGACAGCAAATGAGGCAGATAAATGAAGGTACAAACAGCAACACAGAAGAGAAATTAAACTTAAAACCACAGAGACACTGTGAAGTTTAGGAAAAAACGGAAAGACAAGCGGGTCCTCTGGCAATGGGAAAAGGGTCAGTTGCCTATTTATCAGGGTTTACCCACATTTGTTGGGTTTAGCTGGATTTTAAAAACCTGCATATACGCACTAATTTTGGTGTAAAAATGCTATTAGAGGCATTTTTTTAACAGTGGAGGACTGATAGAGAGCTGAACATTATGCTGTCACAGGAAAGTTGACCTTTTGGATATAAGATGTCACCACTTCAACATTTTATCATATTATACATTTTTGTGAAATTTTGTCATACTTAGTCAGAGTGGACATTTGTACCAAATTTGAAGAAAATACATTCCAGTGTTTCTGAGATATTGCCTTGACCTAGACCTTGACCTTTGCCCTTTAACCACCAAAATCTAATTTATTTATCCCTGAGTCCAATTTGACATCTGTGCCAAATTTGAAGGCGTACCGTCAAAGCGTTCTCGAGATATCTCGTTTGTAAGAAGCCCGAAAACATGATGCCTTCGGGCCACAGCTGCTGCCAGCACGGAGGCATAAAAAATGGCTTCATTTGCAAAACGAGATATCTCACTTTTTATTCATTTTCCCAAATCATGTTTTTCTTGTGCCAGTCACGGAGGATCAATCAAACTGGTGTTGGTTTATTCATTTTAAGGATCTGTTTTGCAAATGAACTCCTCAAATATACTCAAATCTGAGTTTCCAGCCTTGAAAAGTGGCTTTACTTCCACCATGTAGAGGTGAGTCACTGCGTACCTGAAGGCCTCGATGATGTAGGAGGTGACAGCAGCACCGCCTTCATGTGGATTGGACTGCCAGGTGAGGGTGACGGTGTTTTTGGTCACCTCCGTCACCACAGGCTTCTGCGGAGGCCCCGGAAGTTGGATGAACTCAGAGACTCTGGACACTGAAGAAACTCCATCTTCTGTTACACAAAGAGGAAACTATTTTATAACTTTTACATCAAAACAAAGGATTGATTCTGATTAACATTTTGAGGATTTTTGTCACATTACGGCTACAGACTGTGCTCTTATGAAGAACATTGGCAGAGAGTGTAGTTGGTTGAGCACGGAGGTGTAGTGTGAGAGTGACAGAGTGTGAAGTGTAACAGAGAGACAGAGTGTGAGTGTGAGTGGTGTAAGTACCTCTGACAGTCAGCATCCCACTCCAGTTTGACTCCCCTGTGGCGCTGGTTACCACACACGTATACATCCCTGAGTCTGTGTCCTGTTAAACAGCAGTCAACATTTCAGACAGACACCCAAAAAAAAAAAAAAAAAAAAAAGCAAACAAAACAA
>JAJHUR010085313.1:0-46468 GCA_027495735.1 Lutjanus campechanus | reverse complement strand
CCTCGCCTGGGACACACCCTCACACACACACACACTTGCACAAACTAATGTCTTCTTACTGTACCCTGCGCTCTGTGGCTGCAGCACCATTGCTCTTTCATGCCCAGCGTCTCGTCCGTGTCGGACAGAAGAGCCGACTCCAAACACAGCTGCACCTCAGCTGGTACAGCAGCAACGCTGTGCATGTGCTGACATGAGCGAGCATACTCCTGAGTACCGCCTGTTGTAACTAGAGTCCCACTCTTTCCATTCACACCTCCTCACACATTATGTTTCCCCTCTCTGAGGTGTGCATCTGTGGATGGCTTTTGTTTCAAGCCACAGTTTATCAGACTCACATGTGTCATCCTCAGATCTGTCTGGTGCTTCTGTCAGCTATTCCTTAATTAAATCTTCAAAGCTTTGTGTACAAAAAAAGTTTTAGTGTACCTCTTTTGTAGGTAATACACTTTAAGCAATCAAACCTCACTCATTAACACACCTGTCTTTTGGAGGTGCAGCTCCGATTATTTTCACTGGTGATTAATCTGATGATAATTTTCTTGATTAGTTGACGAGTTATTTGGTCCATAGAATGTATCTTCTTTTGTCCATAACCCAAAGATATTCAGTTTAGTGTCATAGAGGGCTAAAGAAAACAGAAAATATTCATATCTGAGAAGCTGAAATCAGAGAATTTTTTCTTAAAAAATAACTCAAAACCATGAATCTCTTATAATAGAAATAGTGTTAAATTCAGTTGACACACTAATTAATTAATTAACGACCAATCGTTGCAGCACGACAACAGAGTGCATTCAACACAACTCCAAACGGAATGAAATAAAATGTTTTCACTCTTTTCTCTTGTACAGTGCTTGTTAAAATTGACTGTAAGATCAGTGAGATGTGGAAGAAGTGCAGCCTAGTGATCAAAGTGGTCAACTGAACAGGCTCAGCATGGACCAATAACTATCTGAAGTCCCCATGAGTAAAATAATAAATTACTACCAAGTTCTTTGTTGCAGTGCAGCATGTACTCAAGGGATTTCTGGGCAAGAATCGTTAAAACAGCATATTGACTGTCCACATTGTATGTTATGTAACTGTTCATACTCAGAAGTTGTGCGAAAAATTTGCAAAAGTGTGCGCGTCCAAACGTGATAAATACTGGTGCTGGATAGAAGTGCATGTCAAAAAAAAAAGGAAAAATAGATATCAGACACCACATAATAAGATTGGATGATATGGCTTCTAAGTAATATCTCAGTATTTCTAAGCTATTCTGTGATATATCTCGATATGCACATTTTCTCTAAAGTCATAAATTCTCAAATATTATAGTAGGCGTGAACAGAATTAACATCTATTTTCGACCAAATTGATTGTGATATTGCATAAGTGTTGCAAATTTTGTGCATTTTCCTTAAGTAATAGTTGAAAATGCTAACAGTTGCTTTATCATTAATAATTAATAAGATAAAAAACACACTTTTCCCCCAAATTCTTTCCTAATTTTCCATTTTTCTCTTTTTTGTCTCATTTTAAATTTCCTTAGTCAACAAATTGCCCTGCCAGACAAAACAATGTCAAATTCATAGTATTGATTAATTATCGATTAATACATTTTTAAACACAGAAATTCTTAAAGGCAATTAATTGATCAATTATCAATCATTAACATCCCTATATCGTATATTGTAGAACAGTCTGCTAAATTCAGAAAATTACATCACTTAACTGTAATTCAGCCTTTAAAAAAACAGGACAATACAAAATTTCTGCCCTATTATGATATAACGATATCCAAAATCTCATGTCTCATGTCACAGTGTTGATATGATACTGATATATCGCGGAGCCCCTACAACATAACGCCTCAGACATGTCTGAATAAGACTTTGTGCCTGAACGCTCACATGGTGGTACAGTAATAAATGTTCACGGGAGCATTATCCAGGTCACAGACTCTATTTCGCCATATTCAGAGGTTGAAAAAAAGGTATTATAGCAGACAAATAGTTGCCCTTTAGCTCTCTTTTTCAGTAAGACATGCTTAAAGTATATATCACTCCTCATTCCTGTGTTATGGAGCTACAGGTGCAATAAACCCAGCAGAGTTCATGGTGGGGTCACAAGATGTCTTGAGGACACAAGACAGTCTGCACCACAAGCAATAAAAAAACAAAAAACAGCCAGTCATCAGAAACTATTTGCGGTAGCACAAATCACAAATGTCCGATTTTTTTTTTTCCTTCTCTCCCTCTGCATGTCCAGTCAGTGCTTGTTTGGAGAAAATGAGTAAAAGGGGCATATATATTCAGTTTGGAAAAGATTGATACCGAGTGTTTTGTCTTTCATTAGGTCCACTTGGGTCACTCTGCTGCTCTTGAGCTTTAAATCTGACACGAGTCGCTCAGCTTGATAAGAAGAACAAAAGCCTGTAAATGGACTAGTACAGACTCTGACTGATTTCCTCATCTTAAACAGCCTCCTTCAATCTTTTCGCATTGTGTTAGCAGCCTTTTTCCCAGGCTGTAGCCCAACTTGCGCTCATTAGAGATTCATTGAAATGCTAAGTTAACTGTATTGCACTTTTTCCTTTGAAGGTGCTCCATAGTTGTCTGCGCCCTATTGAATCTGCCATTGTCTTTGCAGGCGGCATTGATGTGAAGTCACTTGGGCGTTCTGCTTTTTGCTCAAGGGAGCTGCTGCTGCATTGTCCCGTAGGTCCCTCCCAACTTATACAGCTACTCTGATGGGGGTTGCTGCCCTTTTCACCAGAGACGTTTTTGTGTGTCGTGAACTGATTTTCTTTCCAGGGTGCTTAAGTTTGCTAAAGGAATGCCATCATTCTTTTTTTTTTTTCTTCCATTGTCTTTTAAAGCCAGGTTTGACCCTCACATCCCGTGAAGTGTTTATAAGAAATCCCACCCTGGTGTCTTATCAGAGCTGATGATTTCTCACTCCCTGCCTCCACTTCCTCTCACTGTACAAGTCTCTACCTGCGAGACACAAAGGCTTCTATCTCTGCGAGACTTTATTGTAACCTTAAGAAGATGCAAATTCACCTAAGCTGTTGTTAAACCCTTAATGTTCTCAGAGGGAGGTCGGCGACTGGAGTTTTGCAGGCTTAAGGGTGTAATGGCTCAGTGAAAAGTAAATAGAGGGAAAACACTGACTTCCCCTCTCTGCTAACTAATTTAATTCAGGCGCTCGTTCGTAGGCTGTCATACAAGATTGCTGCTCTTCAGGAGTCTAATTAGATGACTCCACAACTGAAAGGTTTTTGTGTGTTTTGAACACACAAGAGCAGAAAACGTGAAAAGTCAAAATCAATTCAAGTATTTTCTTGCCTATTTTCTTACCTCTGTTGTGGCATTAAACCAAACATGTGGGTTACACAAGTTTACACCAGTTAAAGTCCTCGGTCCGTACCCGAAACAGCATTACGTTTGCCAAACTCATCATCAAAGCCTTTTTTTTCTCTCAGGCAATGTAAAAAGCAAAGATATACTGCCTGGTTTCTGGTTTCTTTACTTCTCCTGTGACAGTAAACTGAATATTTTTGGGGCTGTGGACAAAACAAGACATTTAAGGACGTCGTCTTGGGCTTTGGGAAACACTGATTGACATTTTTCACCATTTTCTGACATTTTATGCACCAAAGAACTTCTGGATTAATCAAGAAAATAATTAACAGATTAACTGACAGTGACAATAATGTTAGTAACAACAGCCTGCATTGCATGCGCACTAAAATTCCATGTGTGTAGCCACCATGACCTCATTTAAGACATGAATCTTGTTTTAAAAATGAGAAAAGAAACATTTAAAACGTCAGCCTGACTGAAACAGGCATTCTTCACTGATTCATTGAGCTAACGTTAGCTTAACTAGCTAGCTATCCACAGCTGATAAAATCTGAGCGTGACAGCTGTCATATAAGCTGGCAAAAAAAAGTTAAACAAAAACACAGAAATAAGTTAACATTTCTGCCCCCTCGGTTCCCTTGTCTTGAAGTCAATGGGTTTTTTGAAAGGGTAGGCAGGAGACTGAACATTTTCTTATTTATTTCAACAGTAATAGTATAACTGCTGAAAACACTAGACTAAATAACCTCCAACTTCACAAAGACAAATACTTATCAAGACTTATGAACAAAATGGATGATGCATACTAGTTAACACAAGCTACAGTCATGCTCCTCAGCCGCTTCATGCCTCTCACACGCATTGTCTTCATCGTCCCCGGAGTCAGAGTGATGGTTGGAGTCGCTGTACATCACCTTGGTAACGATACTGTATTCCCCGTCATCAAACTCTCTCCTCTGCTCCCAGTGTCCCAGTCTAATAGGACTGCTAACTAGCTAATGACAGCTACAGAACAGTTGGCAGCAGTGCACCAGTGACTATCATGTCCCTGACTATCAATCCTATGGGTCTAATGGCTAGGTGCAGCTCCTGAATGGAGTCTGAGTTTTGTTTTCCTGCAACAAATAGATCAATGAAAATGAGGTTGACTAAAACTCTTTTCACCGACTAATGGTTTAGTTGACTATTCATTTGACTATTAGTCCCACTAGTCACTTAGTTGTGGTGGGGCTGAAGTCATGAAACTGTGGTGAAGTTCGTTTATAGCCTAATGTTAACTTTTTACTTACTTTACTTAATTGTGTGTAGCTTAAAAAATGATAAAAGTGGCGTTCATCTGTGAAGATTATCTTCCTGAACAAAAACATGTCAGCATTATAAACTTTTGTTCACCGCAGAAATTATTTTCTGCACTAATCCAAAATCCAGTGGAATTTTTTCCCCATTGGCTTTCTGTGGAGGGAATCAGGGTGATGCTGACTTCCCGTATGGCCTTCAAAATATGTAATCCCTGCAGCAATCTATAGGGCAAAGCATAGCAACAGATAAACCGCTACAAAATGTCAGCCACTGTTAAAACATGTGCCATATTGCTTCTGGTTTGTAGAAGAGTTCAGCTCTCAGGTACTGGGCCCCTCGCTGAGGCTGCAGAGGCCCTCAGGAGAGACAAGAGGAGAGCTGCACCAGTCTGGTCTGTGTTATCATGTCAGCTGCAGCCTGACGAGACATAACAACTCTTTTACTTTGTTATACACACATCCACAACACACACACACACACACACACACTTAGGCACTTGTGTTCTCTCAGGAATTTTCTCGGTTTGTCATTTTCACCCTCTGTCCTTTCCTCTTTCTGCTCGCTCTTACTAGCAGCTTTAACTGTTGATCAAATATCTGGATCCTTACGCATTGTAAACAAGTGGTAAACCAGTATTTGTATCATAGTTTTTCACTTCCTCCCCGCCTGACCGCCTTTTTCTCCAGTAAGGCAATTTGGACAAGTGATTGGCTCCATGATGAGATATCTTTAGAGCTGAAAAGCAAATGAGTTTGTGGCCAAGAGGTCGCCGGCACTCCATTGTTTTGGTGCAGTGGCTTGTGATGGTCTGAAACTTTTGTCCCTTGCTGAGTCACCATCCTGTTGGGGAAATGAAACCTGGAATTATCTACAGGACAAGAGGACCCCACTTCCCCCGGAGCAAAGTTTATTCAGGCTTTCCTGTGTGCATTTCAGATGCCCTGCTCTATATATGCTGAAAGAAATAACCCAGTGTGTTTCTTGTTTTTCCAACCCCCATGCTCATATTTTCACTAAGTCTTTTTTTTCTCTCTCTGAAGTATGTTTATACTTGAAAAGCCCCATAATCTGTTGTCATTCTAGTTTTTTTTTGCACTCATATCTCAACAAACAACATTATTTAAACATCTCCCCTGCAGTCTTTTTTTTTTTACATAGAGGCATTTATCAGTTTTTTTTTATGTCTTGCACGGTGAGATCTTCATTTGGAGTCTGTCAGCCGGTCACAGAGTGTAGTAGCAAAGCTGCTCATAAGTTTTCACAAGTTTTCACAGCTTGGCAAGTAGCATACTGGAACTAAGGATTAATGAATTCCCCTGGACTTAATTATGCCAAAGTACAAGCCCTTGTTTTTATTTTCCTCTCTCAGCTAGAATGTGATATTTGAATTTCCATCACAGTATGTTTCAGCCGAGCAGAAGTGCTTGGTTGGAAATATTTTCCATCCAGGTTTGCTGCTTTTTGAAGATTCATGTTCCATGCCAAGAGCCAGACTGTGTTGTCATGGAAAAAGTCTTTGATTCAGACACACACCCACACACTCTTTCACATCCTTTATTTTTAATGAAAAGTAAATATCAGCAACTCATAACAAATCAAAGAGACTTTGACTTGATCTTAAGTTGTATAAATGGCGCAGTAAACTTGTATCCATCATCGCAGGTCTGCAAATGCAAATCAGAAGTGGCACAATAATACGTCCTAATTGTTTTTCATGATAAACCAAATCATTCAACGTAATTAAATTGAGTTAAAAAAAAAAACATACTGTGCATGAAATGTTGCTACTGTTGCAACTTGGTAACTTACTATTCGCTAAGATTTGCCTCCAGGAATTCTAAATTGTCGGCGACTGTTGAAGTTGCCGGTTGAAGTGACGACCGTCGCTAGCAGATCTGATCAGCTGTAGCGGTCTACAGCTAATTGAGCTAATGTTAGTTCCAGAAGTTGGTCTCCAGCTGACCTTTTCATATTTCTAGCTGACTTGAGACATATGTCAAAGAGAACTTAACTATGCCATTAATAGCTACACATTGTGCTAAAAGTTGCATGACTCAGGCTAAAAGTCACCATCCTCAGCAGCTGCTGATCAACGTAGAAGACACGGGAAATAAAGAAGCAGCATTTTTATTGTATTGTAGTGTATTTGGTCAGCTATTTTGTAAGTATGATCGGAAAAAATGAAACATCAGGCTGTTTTTTTAAAAAAACAACAACTTTTGGCTGCTCAGCTGAGCCTATACAGGATATTTGCATTAGTATAAACTCTGACTGGCTTCCACCCAGTGGAGAAATTATACAGATAATGTGCTTCATTTTAATGGGGTTCATTTTAATATAACCGGTAACCCCTCAAAGAAACGTAGTTAGTTAATTATGTGTTTCTTGGTCTTGGAAATACGAGGTTACTACTTTAGCTAGTAAGCTAGTTAACTGGACATGCTAACATTTGCAGCTTGTGTTTGAACAGGCTAATCCTGTTTGAGCCATTCACTTTCTCTTTGGTGTTTTTGTTGTTCTTGTCTTGTGTTTCGTTAGCCTGCCACACTGAGTTACGGTTGGGTTGGTAAGCTTTGATTGGACAATTGCTACATAGGGGTAGGGTTTAGCGAACAGTCAGTCTGTTGCGGAAAAAACCTCAGGAGGATTTTTTCCCCCCCATAGATTTACAATGTGAAATAAGCAGCTGTAAAATGCTGGATGAATTTTTTTGAGCATCACAACCCTCACAAAATGACTTGAGATAGAAATGAATATCAGAATTTGACCCAAGTTCAAAACCTGTAGACAAGCTGCACGATTAAACCAATTAACCTCCAGTCAAGTTAGCAGATGGCTAAACTGTAGTTAGCTTGTTCAGCTGGTCAGAGTCTTTGGCTGTGGCACATACACAGTTTTCATAGGCAAAGTGGCTTTTATGGCTTCATGTGCTACTGAGCAGCTTTCATAGGAATAACCAGAGTCCATCTCCAGTGCTGCATCCAGTTCTCCATGAGTTTTACCGCTTTAGTTTCCTGCGCTACCTCACTGGACCTTTGAAATATGTTTTTTGAAAAACTGTACGTGTCTTGAAGTTGATGTGGTCCTCGTGTCATTCTCTTGAAACGGTTTGGAAGGTGCAAAAGCAGCACACTTCTGCAGTTCTGTGAGAAGTTGGAGCACTGAAAACCAAGCCATTGATAAGAATGGAATGTGAACCCTGTTGGTGGTTCAGTGTTTCACTAGATTAAAATCACAGCTTCTTTCTTGTATGCTGCTGGAAACCATCACCATTGAGCCTTCAAATCATTTCCAAATACGCTTCTGTTGAACCTGATCCAGAACACCGTCAGGGAGAAGCTGAGTGAAGGATTTCAGATTTTATCTTTATTCTTGGGGAGCGCTGCCAACTAAATAACAAAGAATTACAAAGACTCCTTAACCACCGCGCTGACTAAAGTAGCTTAGCATCCATCATGTGCCCGGAGGCTTGACATTAAGCGAGTCTAGTCTACCCAGTACCTGGCAGGCCTATTGAAGCTGAAGGTTGGCCTTGTAAAACAGTTGGTAAGGCGAGGGGAATTTCTGTGGTTTCAGACTAAAGTGGCTGTATATAATTTTCTCTCCACCCAAACCATCTGTTGATCTCGTGGAATGAGGAGTCATCTAAGCTTAAAGGCTTGTTTATGTACTTCTGAAAGTTACAGTTTACAGTTTTATCAGAGATGGCACAGATAAAGACATCAGCGGATGAGGTGATCTCTTTGAAAAAATGCTATTTTAAAACCCAACAGGAAGTTCGTCACTGCGTATGTGTCACATGTCAATATTTAGCAATATTTAACTTATGTGGAAATCTTCAGATGTAGTAAAAAGATACTTGTGTAATAAAAAACTTTAAAAGTAGTAATTCAACTTCTTTACTCAAGTAAAAGTGAAAAAGCACAGGCTCTGAAATGTACTCAAAGTACAGAAGTACAAAGTAGCCCTCTAACGGACATTGTCTTGTTACGTCTTTTAGTCGTTTTTATCTCATTATGTATTGTCACATTGTTTTAATCTTGTTACATCTTTTCATCGTTTTTGTCTCGTTTTCCGTCCTGTTACACCATATTCATCTTGTTACATCTTTTCATCGTTTTTGTCTCGTTGAGTCTTTTACATCATTTTTGTCTTGCTACGTCATTTTTGTTTTGTTACATCTTGTTATGAAGTCTTGATTTTTGTCCTGTTATATCTTTTACATCATTTTATTCTTGTTAAGTATTGTTACAGCGTTTTTGTCTAATGTTGTTTTTGTCTTGTTGCGTCTCTTCCATCATTTTTGACTTGTTATACAGTGTATTTATGTCATTTTCATCTTGTTAGAGCTTTAATGTCAATTTCGTCTTACGTCTTTTATGCCATTTTTGTCTTGTTAAGCCTTGTTGTCTTGTTAAGCCTTGTTATGTCTTGTTACATTATTTTCATCTTGCATTAAAGTAACTAAAGTACAGATGAAAATGAAAGGAGCAGAAAGATATTTGTTAGATAGAGATACTGGTGTTAAAATTTAGGAAGTAAGGGTAAAAAGTTGTCAGTAAAAGAAATACAGATAAAGAAAATCCACTAAAGTACAGTAGCAAAGTATTTGTAATGACTTCATATCTCTGGGAAACATGAGTCAGCTTGTATTCTCGGTGAAGACATATAGTTTACAGTAAGTAGCTTGTGACCACCAACAATGCCTTTACAACACCACATCACTCGAGACCGCGTTATGGGAACAGCAGCTGTTGAGCGTTGCAGATTTTTTAAATCAACGCACAGCTGTTGGGATATTGGTTAGATTTTGACACTCGTAAGTCCATTTCAAAATTCTTTCCTTGATCTCTTTTTATAACCATGCGAGGTGCACATATGGGATTTGTTAATCTAAATTACAGATCCTGTTTGACCTTGATGTTCTTCGCTACTCATCAGAGACAGTGAAGGCCTTACTTTTCTGTTCGTCTTCATGCAGGCAGCACCTCCAGCCAAGTCAGGCAATTATTGCTTTAAAAGGGGTAATTAAATGGTTCTTTCCCTGAACCGAGGGCCTGTGTGATTTATGCGGACTGTGAGCACATAGAGGAGGCTCTTTCAGCTGTGCCAGGACGAAGAGGCCCTGTCCTCCCTACCAGGCTCCACCTGCTGAGGCTCTATTATGACTCTGTCATGGGTACAAGGGGTGTAGATGGGGGGCACACTGGGGCCAACATTTGGCACAAACACCAGACTGCAGTCAGATTCTCTGGCACAGACATCAGTCTTGCCTTTTGGCCACATGGTTAACTTCAGTCTGTTGTTTCACCAGGGCTTTCCCGGTGTTGGGATAATGAAAAACAAGATTTGAGGGAGATAATAGAAGAATGAGAGCAGAGTTGTTTTTTCATGCCTATTTGTTATTTAGAGCAGGCTGGCCAGACAGGCAGAGATTAGGGTCTGATCAGCCCGGGGTGCTGGGTTTCTGAGGGCAAGTCAGCACTACTGCTGCAGCACAGAGCTGGAGCTTGTCCCTCTGATATCATGCACTCACTGATTAGGAGTGTACCAGATGGTATCGTTATATTTTTATATTTGATAAAAAACAAAATCATATTGTGATAATAGCAAAAATGGTTTAAAGAGAATGTAGCCACCAGCTCCACGGTGGAGGATTTAGTTCCAAAAAGGGGAGCGACTCATGTGAAAGTGATTTGGTTATAAAAGATCAGATCTACACCGAAACATGTCCGAAGTAAGACTGTGACAATAAAAGGGGACAATGCAACAAACTTATTTCACCACCCCAAGCAGAAACACGCAGTTGAGTAAGAGGAGAGGCAAAAATCTCGTGAGGAGAGCTCAACAGCTGTGAGTCTAAACCGAAAAATGTTTTTCAGGATTTTGTCATATCGTTAAAAGTATCGCTATTGCAGAATATCCTGAAATATTGTATTTTAGGTCCATATCACCAAGAGTTTTAGCTGGGAGAGTTGTGTGCGAGTGGCGAGTTTGCTGTGTTACGTACGCTACGTACGTTTACTATGTCCAGTAAATGCACAAAATAAACTCAAAAAATGTCAAGAAAATAAATATTCTTACACCTATTTCTCTTATTAAACAGAAAAATACAACCGTACACCTTATCAATTTAAGTTTCTCTCTCATACTGAACCAAGGTGAGCTTAATTGCCCTGTCAACTCATCATAAAACACACTTCATTCAAACTTGACAAAGAAAATAATGCTAAAACTCACAAAAATATGTGAAAATGTTCTGGCTGTGCACCCTCAAGTCACCGAACCCCAATGTAAAATATGTGTATGGAAGTTTGCAGTTTAAAAAGTTCTGCATGGATCAGTGGCAGTGGCAAGATTTTTGGTAGTTTTAAAGAACATCAAGAGTGCGAGAGAGAAGAGGAGTCATTAACAGTAATCATAGCTGCTCATGACATTGATTCAAATTACCAGTGTATTTTCAAACATGAACATTTATCATATTCTAATCTCAGAGATAGCATGCAGTGTCAAACATGGCTCATCCTGTTCTTATCCAGCCCCCCTGGGCAGGAATACTTGGAATTAAGCTGAGGAATGGGTGTTCGCTGATGTGAATACCGCAAGGTTTACTTGAAAAAATGCAAGCGAAACAAATTATAATGTATTTTATTGCATTATATTTATTCATGTAAAAAATGCAGTTATGTTATTGCTCATTGTCTGAGACAGCAAAGTTTTACCATAAAGAACTGTCAGCAAGTTCAGACAGAGTGACGTAACCTCACTGGTGAAAGCTGAGTCTTAAATTATCCTCTTTCTGCTCTTTTTTCCTTGAAAGGTCATGAACTGGCTTGTGCTGGCTTGTCCATTAGCACAGTGATGAGTCACACATAGAGCTGACTGTAGTTAGTTTCACTGCCTCGTCTCGTATACCCGACTCGTTCACCTCGCTGATTAACCACCGGAGCTCGGTGTATTTTCACACGAACACACGGGGCCCCTTGCCTGTAATTACCTCTTATTATAGTAGGAAATGGATCCCTCACATCTGCTTCCAATGAATGGCCAGGTTAGCCCTCCTGCTTTCTTGTATTATTGCATAAACTCCTGGCAAACAGATGTCTTTGTAGGTGTGAGCACGCCTTCAAATTAAGGCCTGTTGTTGAGTTATGAGGACAGGTGAAATTTGTCTGTCAACTGCTGGGAGGAAGATGCTCCCAGACTTTGTTTATGGTTGTCAGATGTCGGCCCTCAGGTTTGTTTTGTAGTTGCTACAAAGCCAAACGCATCCTCTTAAGTCCCTATGTGACTTGAACGCAGAGTGTTATTAAAGTTAATTGTCTGGTAAAGGTTTGTTGCCCCTGCAGCATTTGTTTAGAACAGGTCAAAATCAGAAAAATTCATGGTCCTGATTACAGTTGTAGCCCATTTAATAGAGTCACCACAGGTATAATCAACAATGTAGGTTGCAATAGGAATGCAGATCATGTGGACGCTTGTGTTTGGAGCCTTAAATAAAATTGGGGTGATTCCTGATAATGTCTTAAAAACTTCCATCTTGGGAGTGCTTCAGTCAGTCAGGTGCAATTGACCATTCAGGAGCAGAATATAGCCTCTAAAATCACCTCTCATTGTTATGACATAAATGTTGAAACATGTGATAACTGTTAAATTAATGGAATAAGGGCTCCTGTTTAATTGATGCACCTTTTCGAGGTTAACTGCTGACTTTTATGTCCGGCTCCTGGCTAATTGTAATGGGAGCCTGTAACAAAGCACAGGACCAAGATCGTTAAAAAGCCTCTGCTTGCAAGGTAAATGTCTGCAATAAATGGCCTTAATAAAGGTTTGTGGTTCCAATTAGCTATCCAATGGTGGGATTATTACTCATTAGTTCAGACACAAACATAAAACAATATTATTTGTTGGGGTGAGGTGGGGGGGGGTCCATTTCAGTCACCTTGAGAAAAAAATCATTTAATAGCCATCTTTTCTATCGATTAAGATTAAGAATAATTTACCCAACAGCATTGTTGTAGAATTATAGGGACAGTGTCTCTGCTAGCAGAGTGCAGACTCATGGACAAAATATACACATATATACATATTCGGTGCAATGCCATTGTTCCAACAGCCCATTATTCAGAACTTCAGAAAAATTTCCCAGTGGGCCGAAAGCCCGTTTGTCCAAAAGCCCTGCAGTTGTTAGGGTTATGGTTAGTGTGTCCTGCAAGGTTTTCGGAGCAATGGGCCTTCAGAGGGCTGGATGTTTGTTTTCAGGAACACAGTTGGACAAATGGGCTTTCTGCATTTTTTTGGACTATTGGGTTGATGGGAACTGTGGGCCTTTGGAGCAACGGGCAGTGCTGTCTAATGTCTGCAAACAATTTGGTGAGAGGTTTATACTTAAAAAAAGATGTTAAAAAAAAGTGAATGGTGCAACAACAGTATGAAAGTCTCAATCCCACAAAAAGTTGAACTTCATGCATAAAAATTGCATGATGTACTTGGCTGTAAAATTTAACTATTAAACCCAATGTGTGTAAAACTCTTATTCAGCCATTTGGTTGAATAACCAAATCTCCACAATTGTAGAGTTAAGAAAAAACTACAAAAATAAGATCCAGGTTTTGAAAAGTCCATTTATTTCTCTTTATACTATCAATATTTGACATTTTCTTCATAGTTGCACTCAGTACCTTATAAGTAAAGTAACAGAGATGTACCATATTTGCTGACATTTTTTAAACTCACAATTATTCATTGTGATTCGTTTCGTTTTTGTCTGTTTACACTGTGGTGAATGCTGTGTTTGCATTCAGGTATTGTTCTCTGAGCATGCTGGCAGTTTATTTTTGGTGACTATCTTTTGGAGGAAGGGTTAGTGAAGCAAAGGAAGTGTTTAATTCAGCTTAGGGATTTTATCTGGCTCTCAAAGCGTAAGATCCAGCAGGCGTGGTTCTGTCTGGGGGAATTCCTCCCCCAATTTCATCAAGGAAACTCGGATAGCTGTCAGGCTTACTGAAGTGCTCTTTTATCACACTTACCATCCAGATATACATGCTGGTAGATTTATCAGCATGGCCAAAATTTCCGTCCGCTGTCTGAGGAACATTCAAATGAGATGCGCTTGAAATTTCTAAATTTACGACTACTTAATGAATCTGTTTGTTTTGGAGGGTTGCATTTGGTTTTTTTTTTAATCAATCTGTGAATCATAATTGCTGTAACCACATCACAACATGCTAAGTGTGATGTGTGGTGAATGATCCCTGCAGGGAAACAGTCTAGACAGGAAGATTTCCAGTCTAGGTGAGTTAATATACAGTAGGTTATTTTGCTGATACTGTCACTAACTAAATACAGAATATCGTAGCGTTCAAGCATGACTCATACTGAAAGGTTTTTATCTTAATTTAAACAGGATAAGTAGAGATTATGAATGGAAAAAACGTTAAAAGCAATAATAGAGTCTTCAGCCATTGACGGGAAAATAGAGATATAGATGTAAAATTAAAAATTCCTGTGACTTTTTTGATGTATTTGAATGAATCGGAAGCTTTACTCATCTATGGTAAGACACTGTGCTAGACATCAGGTCTGCAAAATTGTAAATGATGCAGGAAAAGTCAGAGACGTCTCAAGAGGCTCTTGTTGAGCCCCTTGTTGACCTTGGACAAAAGTAATGACGGGACTACTGTTTATCTCCCATCCAACAGCTTTTCCCCCGCCGCTCGTTCATGACCATATCTTCATCCTGCACTCTCTCAGTTTGCTTATCCAAAGTCTGCTCTGAGACTGACTGACTTAGGTTTTTGGCTGGCTTGGATTTCCATACTTGTTTCTAAAGTTGCAGCAGTATAAGGAACTTCTTGTGCGAGTGTTTAACTGTTATTACAACAGCTGCCAAGGCTTGTTAAAGTTTTTAGCCAAGTGATTTTTCTCGTAAATTCTTCCCATTAACAAGAGAGTGACTGGCTGCTTCTGTCCACACAAATTAGATCTACAGACAGGTGACAGATTAAAGGAAAAAAACTGGGTTAAGAATGACAAACTCACTTGATGTTGGGTTTTACTTTCATTTCTTTCACATACACATTATTCTAAGAATCAAAAAAAGATTCTAGGGGTCTTTTAAGAGGTTTTAGGAGTTCTTTTGGAGGGTTAAGTGGTCATTCGGGAGAGGTCCTATCGGAGATTATTGGCATTGTTTGTGTAACTGATGAGATTCAAGAGATCTTTTAGGAGGTTCTGGTGGTCATTGAGGAAATTCTATAGTACTTTCGGACAATTTGATGGCCAAAACAGGGCTGACGGGGTCCTTAAGAAGGTTTTGTGGCCACTGAGATGGTTCTAGAGTTGTTTTAGTAGATTCTATGGGTCATTTAGTTGGTTTTAGTGGTCACCAAGGAGGTTATAGGGCACTCTAGGGATTTTGATGGCCATTGAGAAGGTCCTAGCAGTCCAATATTGGCATTCTTTTTGTAACTGATTCAAAGGATCTTTTAGGAAGTTCTAGTGTTCATTGAAGAGGTTCTGCAATACTTTTTGTGATGGCCAAAACAGGTCCATGGGTGTCCTTTAAGAAGTTTTTGTGGTCATTGAGAAGGTTTTAATTCTTTTAGGAGATTCTTGGGGTCATTTAGTAGGTTGTAGTGGTCACTTTAAAGGTTCTAGTGTACTTTTGGAGTTTTGATGCCAATTGAGAAGGTTCTAGAGGTCCTTTAGGAGGTTCTAGTAGCCACTGGAAGTGTTTCAGAGGTACTGTTGGTCATTGAGGAGATGCTAGTGGACCTTCAGGAGGTTTTAAATGTCCTCTAGGTTGTTGAACATCATTCTCCACTACCGTCCCTCCAATAGAGTTCAACACAGCCTCTGACAAGGGGCACTAAGGCTGCTGGAACAACACGTTACTAACACACTTTATTTTGTTTTTCCCTTAATTTTCACCTATCTGTAGATATAGCAGTTGTGAAATAGATACAAGTTGCAAAGTAGCGTACAAACTAATGGAATGACCAGTGGTTACCCTGGGTAATGCAGGTAAACTAATCCTATTTATAGGGTTGGTTTTTCTGACTAGCAAAAACAAAAGCACTTCACACCTGGAGAAATCCAACCTTCACATTGCTCAGATTCCCCCAAATCCCACTCCTTGAACCAGCCTCCAGAACATAATCCAGTTCTTTGCAAGTGTCCTGCCCCTTGATCCTTTGTCAGTGGGTGACAGTCTGAATCAAGGGGTTAAAGCTGTGAATGGAGAGGGCGAGAGCCAATCAGAGTGAAGGCATTTTATGCCGACAAAGTGGGCACCTGATCCCCTCTCACATGTCGAACCAATAATTGGCTTCAGGAATGTTCACATTTCTCTGCTTTAGGGTATCGTTAAAGAGGCAAAGCTCACTGGCTTCTTGGAGGGTGGTTAAGATCTGCCTTGATCCTTGGATTGGGGGAAATAAATGACTTCCTTCACCAAACATAGAAGACAACCTACAGGAAAGTCCCTTGTTAGGCTGAAGCTTAAGGGTCACTTCTCTCTGCTAGCCTGAGTGCGGGCGGATTTGCTTCATGTCTATTTTTGGTCATTAAAAATCACACACTGTCAAAACAAAATTGCTAAATCACTTTATTCTGGAAGACGATAAAGCGAAGTATAAACAGAAAACTGTGTTCTAACTGAATCACGGTCTCACAGGCTCTGAGGTGCATGTTGTTACCCAGTTTGAGCAGATCCTGAGTCGTGTGCTGCACAGATGTGGGTGTGCCAGTATGCTGAGCAACAGTTGGCTGTGCCTTGCGACCACTCAGAGCGTTTTTCTGAAACATGGCTTTCTTCAGTGTTTATTGGTTCTTGTCCAGGCCTAACCTCAAGTGGGGAGGTGAGAGGGGGGCTGCCAACCACAGCAGCAGCAGACGGCCTACTGTACTGAACCTCTCTGACGATAGACGATCTGGAAAATGCATGTATAGAGTTTTACATCGGGGAGAGCCCTGCACAAAAGCATCTTTTATAAATGTTGGCCACATTGAATTCAAGCTACTATGCACAACCATTAAACACATGGCTGTTAAGAAGCTCTGGGGAATGAGCAGGGACTAGCAAGTCTTTTAAACATTGTTCATGGCAGGTTATTAAAGTTTTGTTTTAAGAATAAATGTTGATGCAATTTCAGTGGAAAAGCTTTAGTAAACGTGACTTTTCTGAAATGGCACAGAGGTCTGGTCTCCTCACTGACCTGTGTTCTGTGCTACACCCTCACCGGCTGCAGGGCCTCTGGAGGAGGGTGTAATAACACCTGCAGCTAGCAGCTCCTGAGGTATTTTTATCTCCCTCTGGAATTCCACCTCTGTTCTCCTCGTAGATCTCCTGTCTAAATGCATGGGAGCTCAGCCTGTGGTGGTCCTTGACATAAGAAACAAAATATTTTATTTATGTTATGAATTCTTCACGTTCAGAGACATTAATTTTGAGAGACTTTTCTTTTGATTTTCTTTTTAAATTATGGGTTTGTTATGCTTGTTAAGCTGTTATTGCCAGTGCAGAATTCGCTGACAATGTAAAATCTGTTTTAACTATAACTTGAATCTATTTTTCATGTACCAAAATAACTGCATTCTCTCTCTCTGTATTTCATTATGTTGCACTGTCTAATGGATATTAAAGGGATCATTTGGATATTTGAAAGTGGGGTTGTATGTGACACTTATTAATAACCAGTGTCTACAGTAGATGCTGATTGGATGCTAAACTTCAGCAAAAAAGTTAAGCGTTGTACTGCTGTGGACAGGGTCAGCAGGAAAAGGCTAGTGGTTTTAGCCACTTAAGATAGATCCAACTAAAAAAAATCATTATCAGTTTAAGCGCCTTTGCTGATGGAAAAACCACTGTTACATAGAACAAATATCACTTTCTCCAAACCAACCAAATTCCATAGGCAAAATCAGTAATTTTACCTTGTATAACACAGGAATTGTTGGTCTACCACTGCCTCGATCAGTTAGTTTGCTTGTGTTATTGTGTGACTTTGGTGAATCCGAACTACCCTTTCAAAACACCTAACTTTCACAATGACACAAACAAACTAACAGATTGAGGCAGTGGTAGACCAGCCTTGTGATCTTTTCCTACGAGGTAAAATGACTGATTTCACCAATGGAGTTTGGTTGGTTTGGAGAGAGCGATACTTGACTAAAAAACCTTTCAGTGCTGACCCTGTCCACAGAAGTATATTGCTTTGCTTCTGTGCTCGTGCCCCTCCCTGCTTGTCCAAACTGGGGGCATGCCGACTGACTATCGATAAGTATCTTGTACAATCCCACATTAAATAATCAGAAACTATCCCTTTAAGTGTATTATTAACTGTAATGTTGGTAAAGACTTGTTTCAGCGGCCCATACGCCCCTCAAAATCAGTCAACCTAGGGGAAACACACATAGATTTCTACAAGTCACCTGCGTCACTACATTTCCATCATTCTCACTGACATCTTGCTACATTAAATCATCGTTGGACCCAGTGCTGCCTTTGAGAACTGTTAGTTGTGTTAACAAGCATACCTACAACTTTCCATGATCAAAACGAGGGCAGCATTATGTATCAGGATGATGTAAGCCGTCAGCAGCTGTTGAACTGCAGAGGCAAACACCGCCTCTGGGTCTGAATTTTCAGCCTTCGCCAGTTCTCCCAGAAGGCAGGGGCAGCGTGCTCCTTCCAACCTTGTTCAGAACCAAATCTGAAAAAAAAAACCAAGTATGGATGACTTGGAAAATATGCTGGCATTTGGAACAGAAATGGCAAATAATGGCTTTGTGTTTCTGGTGAAATGTCATTTTTTTCTGCCAAAACATACTGTATAACTGATGTGGCAACAGCTGAGGGTTGTTCATAACAGAGTTATTTGTACTGACCCATAACTGTGACTAATTTAAATAAGGGTTCAGCCATAGTTCTTTCCCATGTCTGTTGTGAATAAATTATTATTTTCTGCAAGAGAAAGAAGAGCCAGCGTACAGGGGGTAACACCACTGGCCTTTGCAGTTAATAGTGTCTATACTTTTGTTTTTGTCTTGTCCATTTTAAAGGTTGTGACCTTGTTTTCTAGCTGTACATTTTCTATTGTAGTTGTCAGTTAATATGCACATTAGGGATGTAACAGTACATTGAATATTTTTATGCAATATTGCAATACATTTTATTTGATTTTATTAAAGAAGGAAAGCAGAAGCAAAGGAAAAATGATACTGGACAGATCAGATTTATTATTAAATAATAGACATTTTTCTAGTCGTCATTTTTCTTTTTTCTTTTTTAATATTGCGATATATATTGTATTGTGGGCATTTTATTGTGAAATTATCAAATTTCTGGTATCATTACATCCCTAATGGAAAATAAAGTCAAATAATAATTTGCTAAATTCTTCCACATTAGATTAATAATTTAATAATGTACATTTTTGTAAGTCATCATTTTTCTTTGTTTTTTTAATATCATGATAAATATAGTATCATGGGGATGTTAGCACAGTGTTATCGTATCTTGGATTTTTGGCATTGTTACATCCCTAATGGACATTAAACACAAGGAATAATTTACTCATTTTTTTATAAATCGGTTTCATTATTTAACAAAGGACATTTTTTTCAAGTTGACGTTTTCTTGGTTTTGTAGAATCTGACCTGACAGGTCAGGTTCACGACCTGAATTAGTGACTTCATGCATTATCAGAAAGCAGGATCACCCTCCAAAGTATGAATCAAATAGAAAAATTCTACTCCAGCAGCAGTGAATGCTGTTGTTTATGCCTGAAGACAAAAGGGAGTCCATCATCTGTTTCTAACCGTAGTATCAGATGACCCTCCAGTGCAAAGTACCCGTTGTAAATGGCTCTGCGTGGTGTAAATATGTTTCATCTTTCTTCTTAGGCGTTGACTGTGGGCACCCAGCCCATGACACTCACATGGGTATTTTTTTTATCTGGTAATTTGAGTTTGATGCTAAAGATTACAGAACCCTTTTTATGCTTGCCTGTGTGGGCTGTGATGAAAGCCGACCTTTTCCATGTTGCCCATGGATATTTTGTGCCGTTCTGCAAGAGAGGCCAGGCCAGATCTGATTTCTCCCACTCTGTTCTCTTGTCTACTCCCACTTTTTGCGTTCCCATGGTGCACAGGTTAGCAAAAACAGCTGTCAGGTAATTTCCAATGGGGAGGATGGAGGGAGGGCTCTTGAAAGACAAGGATAACCTCTCAATACCCTCCCTCCCTTTTTGCTTTGATGATTTTGTCAACATCAGACTACAGTGTCTTGTTTGCTTTGCAGTGCAGAACATCTGGAGAGGAGCATGACCATCTTTTCTTCTGCAGCCCTATTATGTTTATATTAATAGCATAAACAGATGAGAGGGAATATTTTTGTTCTCACATCCCATCACTACTTCTTTTTATTCTTGGCAAAGCGAACAGTATTATTGAAAAAACTTGTGGGGGGAAAAAAAGGCAAAAGACTTTGATGTGCAGATGGCGTCCAACAAAGAGTCCTCTTCAGTCCACAGCAGGTTTTGTTGTGATGTTATAAGCTCAAAGTGCATCTTGGGTTACCAAACAAAGACCGCTCAAAAACTCCTGGTTTGAGATGCTCAACATGTTGGGGCTGCTCTGCGTTCCAAAAGCTTCACCATGGTTCCCTGCCAAATCCCAGTTAATTATGAGATCGCCATCCCAAATAGCATGACCTTGGGAACTGGTGAAAAGTGGCTTTACCAACATGAAATTATTCCCTCTGGCCAGAACGCCTGCAGAGTATTTTCTCCCTGACCAAAGAGTCTGGATGCTATTCTTTTCTCACAAACTCAACTCATGAGCTATTTACGATTTTAAAGATGTAAATTCTTTCATTTCTGCAGTGGAAAACTTTACATACTGTATGTTGCCACTCCGCAGATCCAATTAGTTCCAGAAATGGTTGCATAAGCTGCGTACTTAGAAAGATTTTGTCTACTTATCCTACTTTTCCCACACAGTGTAACCATGAACTAATCGAGTATGATACACAGGGGGGGGAAGTGAGTTGACAGACTGAGCTAGTTCTGGCCTGTGATTATGTGGGACAATGTGAGTGTGGCCAAGTCAACAGGTGGTGTCAGATTAGTTGGTCCTGAGGCGAGAATGTGCGAGAGAGGAAGAGAGGAGGGTAAATCTAACGCTACCGCTGCTGCCATCAGTGCAGGGAAACCAGAGCGTAATCACAGAGCCATCAAACAGCTGCTGCTACTTCCTCTCCGACGCTGAACTGCCCACAAACCTTTAAATCAACTCAGCAGAATCTGTCGTTATGTTTAAAAAAAGATGGTGAAAACTGGATTTCACATAAACATCGTGGCTCTAGGGATGGTAGTGTCAGTTTATGCTCCGTTTTTGGTGCAAACTAAAATATCTCAATAACTGTTGGATGGATTTCCATGAGATTTTATACAGATTTATGGACCCCAGAGAATGAAGCCTGACTTTGGTGGTCCCCATGAGGCTGACCTTTTGGTTGTTAAGTGAACTTTCTTGACAGTTATTGGATGGATTACCATGAAATTTAGAACAGATAGTGTCCAGATGGTGAATCCCAATGACCTTACATGAAGTGCCACTAGCAGGTCAAAATCTTCACTTATCCAGGAAAAAACATGATACTAGATGGATTGACCACAATATCAGTTGGTTCCACTTAAACCCAGACTGATATAAGGCTGGATTAAAAATAAATTTGTGCAAACATTCATGGTACCCAGAGAATGAAGCCAAATGACTTTGGGGATCCCTGATCTTTTCTCTGGTGCTTCCATGAGGTTGATATTGTGATTTTTAGTGAATAGTCTCAACATATCCCAAATGGATTGAAAAAGAAATTCGATGAATTCATGCCCACGTCAGGATGAATTCTAATAACTCTGGTTATCCCTTAACTTTTCATTTAGCACCATCATCACGTCAAAGTTTCAGTTTGTCCAGTAGTTTGGTTTATGACAAAATACCTGTAAAACATTGGGCCCATCAACTCCAGCTAAAATGATGATGCTAGCCAGGCTAGCACAGAGTCGCTAGCCTGGCTGTAGGCTATATTCAGACCAAATCAGGTGTTGCAGCGATTATCGCAGGGTTGTGCAGTGGCGTCAGGGGTGCTTCTGCATTTATTTTACTTTAGAACATAACCACTGTGAAACAATCAGAAAATAACGTTTTATTTTTCTAATTCATCGGCTTTCTTGCTACCACCACTCAATCTCTTTATTCACTTGCTATCTTGAGAGACCATCATTGTGCTCTCTCTCTCTCACACCAAATGGACACAAACCAAAGGAAGCTTCTTGGCGTCACTTTTTTTGCAGCATGAACCAGACATTGAAGTTGGATACATGAAATAAACCCAAGCGAGGACACAAGTGGTGGAGTACCATCCTTTGGTACATAAACTCTGCCTGGATGGTGATCAACAGATTGAATTTCTATAAAAATTGACTCTGTTTCAACTTTTTGCCACAGTGCTGCTGCTTTTCTCTGCATCCCACAATGCCACAGTTTGTGCAGGACATTTTGGAAAAACTGTGTGTTGTATGCTCTCATTTGAATTAATTTTAAGTAGTGTCGTTTTCATTTAAATACATTTTTGACTATATTTGAGTATCTGGTAACATTACAATTGAGCGTGGAGTACATGTGGGTTTTTCTTCAGTGCTGCTGTACTGTAACTACTGTATGTGTAACAAAAAGTGAAAAGGTAACTGGCTCCTCTAGTCCACAGAGACCCACAGTTCTTTTGCATTAATTTACTGCAGCTGAAGCTCAAGTCGATCTTTGTTCTGAGGTGTTCCTGTAGTGCAGTGTCAGCTTAATGCCCGATCCCTCTGAGATCTCCAGTGTGAAGAAAAGCAGACATCTTAAGTGACACAGCAGAGCTTTCAAAGGGTCTCTTTCTGTTATAAATAAACGGGCCGGGGCCCGGCCAACCCGGAGCTGCTCTTCCCCTCCGAGCTGCCACAAGTCTCCACACCTCGCCTGTCAGCTGTCGTCTAGGGGAACTGGAGCTGGGCCCTCAGTTCCCTCCTCCCGGCAGGTCACTCTCACAGAAATGTTACCGGAAACACACACGCTATTTATAGAGTCTACAAATTACTCTCACGGTGTTTATGTTTGATGGGACATGCAGCTCAGGTGAGACAGGATTTGGTTGTATTTTTCCAGTTCCAAGTGTCATCTTTTAAGCATTCTGCTGTCTTTTCTGCAAGTTAAACATTTCAGCTCTGCCTTGTTTTTTCCTTTTTCAGTATAAACATTCATTGGGATATTTTTCTCGCAATATAAGCAACAGTAGTTTTAAGACTCAACCGCCAATCCAGTAAATTGGCCTTTCCCACAAACCACAGCGCCCTATTAAAACAGAATAGGTTCATTCCTGGCTGAAACAGCCAGCTGATAACTGTGTGTCTCTTAACAAGGTGTGTTTCCAGTGTTTGTGTTCACGTGTGCAGCCATCCATGTATGTGTGTGCATATCTTAATACCTGCATGTGTAAATGAAGGGGGTGGGTTTCAGGGCTTTTGTTCGTGGATGGTGATGGGTGGGGGGCTGTGATTCTAGGTGGTCTGTTGATGCAGGGTCCTGCTGGGGCCCCTGCTGGGGTGATAATTGAAAAGACAGGGCTTCTGAGGGTGTCAACTGGACCTTCACGCCTAGGGACGTTTGGGTGGAATGTGTTCACGCTCCATTATCCCACCCACAGTGAAAATGTAATACAGTATAGCTTTTAAAAAACACTTTCAGCCACCTGTAAAGGAGCCTGAGGAATCCCAGCCTTGAAGAATCCATGCCCAGCTGGAAGAAAAAACATACTATTGGCAACATTTCAGTGAGGTGAACTTTCAATCTTCTAAAACTACAAAAGTAACAAAACTGGGGGAGATTCACGAGGCTGCTGCTCTTTACACAAATTCCAAGTCATGTGATTCTGCTATCATCAAGGCTGAAAAAAGCTCATCACAGATAGCATTTCAGTTGGTGTTCGCCACGGTGTCGTGTTTCACAGCCTCGCTTACGATCTCTGCTGTCTGTCTGGTCGTGGTGTCGCCAGGCTGTGACCTTTGGCCTGAAATACAAATATCGTGACTCACCCCCAGTTAGCAAACTGTGCTATTTGGAGCTGATTCAGACAAGGTCAGAGATGACACAAAGAAAGTACAGATAGTTCCTCAAAAAGTCTTTAAACGCCTCGCATGCAGGAAAGTCAGTGTCACTCAGAAACATGCTTAATTGCTGCAAATACACCAGTCCCTCCAGGACTCCACAGGCCTTTTCAGGGATTGTCACGGCCTAAAATTCTTGATTTCATGGCAGCTTTTCTAAAAAAAAATGTGATGATGCATGTGGTGTTTTTTTGCAGTGAACTTGTTGGTGCAAAACAAACAAACAAAAGAGCAAAGAAACAAAAAATGAATGCTATTATTATCATTATTATTATTTGTATAATTCATTAAAAATCAAAGGCAACTTTTGTCAGGGAGAATAAAACCACACTCTGTTCCATATTTT
Source organism: Lutjanus campechanus (assembly GCA_027495735.1). Taxonomy (NCBI): domain Eukaryota; kingdom Metazoa; phylum Chordata; class Actinopteri; order Lutjaniformes; family Lutjanidae; genus Lutjanus; species Lutjanus campechanus. The sequence goes on along the minus strand of JAJHUR010085313.1, from coordinate 22,259 downwards.
ATTAAATAGGCTCGGGATTCCAAAAAATCTAACAAGATACTCTTGATTGGTAAGTGAAGAAATGCACCTTGGAGAATTTCACAAACAAGCAATTCAAACTCAGTCAAAGCAGCACAAAATTAGAAAATAAAGTGCACAGAGCATTGATAAATTACAGTAAAAATAACAAACCTTGTGTTCATTTCAGTACCCGTGACAAAATTAAAACATGAAAATACAAAAAATAACTGTTATGATTGGTGGAAGTCACTGGAAGCTACTATGATCGGTCAAATTTGTGGAAAATTTGCAGGGATTGGATAGAATTGCATGGGGGTTTTTGTGTTAATTGTTGCAATTGCAACATTGCAACATCCTGGAGGGACTGAAATACCCAACATCTGATACACCACACATGCAAAAGCAAAAAGACTTGTTTTAATCAGGTGTGGTATTAACTTACATTGCAGCCTGCCTGTTTTGCAAACATGTACAAATGTATGCTGTATATGTGTATATATGTCAGGCATTCATTAGTCCACCCTCCAGTTGCATTGATCCTGGTGACTGATTGCTGCTGCAGCAGAGCGAGAAAGAAAAAGTGCCGACAAATTGCATTTCTTTTTCTTTCTTTCTTTTTTTTTTTAACATTTAATTGTGGCTCTGCAGACATCCTCTCTCTTGGCCCGTGTAGCTGCACCACATACGCAAGTCCGCACAGGCTTGGTGCTTATTTTGACATGCCTCCCTAAACAGTGAGGGTTGGTATAAAGGGAGAGGAGTGTGTGAGGTTGTGTGTGGCTGGAGGCGTTGCTTTCTTTCCAGAGAGATTTAAAAAAAAAAAAATTTGTTTGTACCTCACATGTGGAGAGAGGAGGCAGGCATAAAAACACAACAAAGTATCTTATAGGTTTTTGTTGATTTGGTTTGATCACATCAAGGCGAGGAGGTGGGTAAGATTTAACTGCTAATATAGTGACTTTACTTCTCTCGTGGTTTCAACTTTTAACATTAGATCTTTCTCACAGCAGCCACATTGATATGAAGTGGTAAACACAGGTGTTACTAATGACAATAATTAATTTTCTGTTACAAGTGACTCTGTTTGACCTGAGTGGAACAGAACCTTAATTAATATCACTGGTAACACCTGTGTTTACTCTACTACTTCATATCTAAATGGCTGCTGTGAAAAAGCTCTATCGAATGGGAACTCTACTGCACATCAAAGTCTGTTTACACATCTCGAGTACTACCACATATTTAAAAAAAAAAAAAAAAAGTTGCATAAAGCCTTTTGAGACTCCAGAGGAAGCTGCACAAAATCAGACTAATTCCCTAATTGTCAAAAGCCGTTTTCTCATATGAACTTTGGACAATGATAATCAGATCCCGACACTGTCTGGAGTTGCCCTTTCACATAAGTAGCACACAACAGAAGATTTTGTCAGGTGCATTCTCACCTACTGGAAATACTCTGTGTATAGTTAAGGTGAGGAGCGGCGCCTGGGTAGAGTGGCAGGGGGGCAGGACATCACAGTGTTTTGTTCACAGCACATAGAAGATAGTGGATGCAGCTACAGACTCACTTAAGCTCCATAGTGCAGACAACTGTTTTTTCATCTGATCTATAGACTTTTGTTGCCCCTTTCGCATAAATGACCCTTCTTCTTCACCCTGGGATGTTTGTACTCTTCCAGTTTTGTGCAAATCGCATGATAGATATGTCATCAACATGTCCAGTCGCTAGCTGTCAATTCTCTGGACATTTCTTACAGTTTCTCCGACTTATAGTCTCGACGCATACATGGACAGCTACGGACCCCATAGATGCCAATTAGTTCTGTTTATACTACTCTCTGGAGTCCACTCGTAGTCCACAGTAGTCCAGCGTCGTTAGTGGCTGCATGAATAAGTCTGGTTGTGGTGGTCTTGGTTCTGCTGAATGAGTTTTGATCTTCTTTTGAACTCTCCATCATGAGCCTGACAGTGCTATTCTTTAGGAGTACAACGCTAAATCAATGGGGAACTCTTTTAATATCTTACTTGAAGTCATTTAATGGGCTCTTTAGAACATACACCACAGGGAATAAAAGATACTGCCCCTCTGAGGCCTTGCAGCTACCTATTAAATATATTTAATGACATATTCCTCAGTCTATTGCACCCTGCTGCATCACCTTGCAACACCAGAATATTTCTAAAAAGGCTTTGTGCGTGTCAAGACAGCGCGGGTTCAAGCGCCTGTTTCCAGTGGGAGACCAATCTTATTGTAAAATGCATGGCATGACCGTTGTGTGGGAGAGGGAATGAATGACCTGGGGGAAGATGGCGAGGCCGGCACTCCAAGCATGCGCTCAGAAATGCGGACTTATCCTTCACTTTTTACTCCCTGGCCCCCCTTCCCCTCCTCTCTGCGAGTCCCGTTTTTCTGAGAAAATCCGACTTGTTTGTTGCCCCCACAGTATTAGTCATGGAACACTTTGAGAAGACAATCCGTGCACGTTGTCACAAGAGTGTTTGTCTGCTGAATGAAGAGCCTCCTTCCACTTCCTCCCCGTCCAATCACTTTGGATTAAACCCTGTGGAAATGTCAAAGAGCTGCAGAGAGCAGAAGGGCCTCACTCATCAGGCCCTTTATGCCGCAGGGGCCCAGGCAGAGGTTTTAGTGTCAGGAGTGGCAGTTTGTCAATTCACCCGCCACTACAAGCAAGAGTTAAAAACAGGAAACTGTGTCTCTCTCACACATACGTCCACAAAGCTGCTCTCTTGTCCCAGTTTTGTTGTCAAAAATGTCGAGTTGTCTCTGCCTCCTGTACCGGCAAGTGTTTGGAAAAGACACATATCTCCTGGGCTTATCCTTTTTACTCCTTATCTTTCATCACCCTTTCACAAACCCTCCCTTACAAGAAGATAACCTGATGTGTGTTCGAGGTGTAAATCATGTTGTCTTATCATTTAGAATATTTTCTTGACATCGTGCAAGGGGAATCTGTTTTTTCTTTACTTGCACAATGTAGTGCGACGTACGATTCACAAGCTGCACGTCTTATTTACTTCCGTCAACACTGTAGGAACATTACCTTCGCCTACAAAAGCAGGGTTCAACATTGATATTTTGCTTCTCCCAGCAATGTTTTCTCTGTGAATTAGGTTTAAATGAAGTTGACAATGCTAACTAGCTAGCTTACATTGCTAACGGTTATTGACGACGCTGAGGTGATTATCAAAATGCTCAAAAACACAATACAGAAAACAAATGGTAAATGTGATTGACAATATGTACCAAGCTAAATGAAAAGTGAATAACTGACTTAGGGATGACTAAGTTTGTAGACGAAGGTAATCTTTCTAAAGCCTTGACAGAAAATAATCTCTCAGAGATGAAGGATGACTTCTTGCACCTTTATCCTGAGCTGTGGCCATCCAAATCTTTGTTTGTACGTGTTCACACACAATTTATTTTTACATTATCAAGGTGCTGTAATGGACCTGATTTACTGCAGCCCTGCTAACACTCATGCACCTACTCCACAGATACCAGCGGGTCAAGTAAAAGGGAGTGCAGGGGCTCCGCAGCTCAGTCCTTGTTGGTGCCTGGTAGTGCTCGGCGTGCTCTTTCTTTTCAGCCTTCTCTACCTAAAGAGAAGAGTATGTGTCAAGCTTTCATCCACTTAATGCTCTCTGCAGTTTACATTCCATTCCTGTTTAGTACATGCTGCTACTTCAAGTCTAAGCAGATATTGTTAAGAGGGAGAGAGTAAAAGAGAGGGTAGGCTGGTTAGGGAGGGACGGAGGGTCAAGGGGGTTGGGAATTCATCTTGTGAGGGTTTTTCTGTGTGCGCGCTGCGTGCTTCTAAAGGTCACAACTTGGTGTTTGAATCGATTTGATTGGAATGAGCAATACGGCATGCTGCTGCCTTCTTCAGCTTTCATCTTTCTATGTTTGCCTATCGCACGCTCTGGTGGGGACAAAAGCAGATAAGTCGTGTGATCTCAGGAGATGCTTTAAATGCTAAACTTCTGCAGCTGCTATCAGAATCAGCATTACATATTTTCATGGGAGACCTTCGCTCCTGTGAGACTCCAGTCTAGTACGAGCTTGGTCCAGCTTCTTATTTTTCCGTAAGACACTGGCCACGCCGGTAAGATGTTTCTCACAGATCGTCCTGCAGCTGCATCAGTGGGTTTATTAGCAGAGTGGGCGAATCGAGTCCCCTGAAGAATTCTTCTCACACCGCCGCTGACAGGCTTTGGCTGTCACAGAGATGTAACCAGGATGGGAATGCTGGAGTGTGGGTGTATGATAATGTCTGTCTGTTGGTGCATGTGTGCATGAGAGTGTGTGGGTGTGTGTTTGCATGTGCTACCACATGGTAGTGTGTGTGTGTTTGTGGACACTTTGATTTTTGCACATTTGAAGGACCATTCCAGTGGTTTTTGGGTGTTTTGACCAATCGCCTGCAAATCATGTGGGTTTTACACTGCTGCTGTTATCACAAGTGCTTGCTTTTGCCACTTTGACAGCTTCAGATTGTTATTCTCATTGTCTGACAACATTATAGAAGGGCTCCCTATATAGATTTTTGTTAAACAGTAAGATATATTTTGTTTAACCAGAAACATTCTTCATTGAAACTTGACAGAAACAAAATAAAACTCACCAAAAATGCATTGGCTCATCTTTGCACTGCTCCAACAATTACCAGCTCTGGTTTGGTTGAAATAAACCCCTTAGTTCACCAAGGTAGATGTGAAAATAATCTGGGTTTGCATGCTGTTTCTTCCCGCTGCTTGTCTGATGTCTGACCTCCTTCTCGCTGCTCTCCCAATATTTTCACGCGGTGAATTAAGAGTTTATTTCAACCGAAGCAGAGTTTGTGATTGTTGGAGCTGTGTTAAGACGAGCCAAGACACTTCTGGTGAGTTTTATTTTGTTTCTGTCAAGTTGGAATGAATATGACGATGATGATAAAATTACCGTTTCTTTAAATGGAGTCTGGCGGGTTTAGCCGGAGCAAGAAAACAGCTGCTTCTGGTTAAACAAAAAAGGATCTTACTACTTAAAAGGATCTATCTCTGTAGAGATCCTTTTCCATAAGGAGTTGTCAGACACTTAAAATAACAATCTGAGCCTGTCAGTGGTAAAACAAGCACTTTTATTGGATGTACGTTGCTGCCAAGGATAACGTTACAGCCAATGCAGCCCATTGTGTTGTGGCCAGGGTCTCGTTCAATACTGGACCGATTTCAAAAATTGGACTTATTTTGACAGCGCAAAGTGCCCCGGAGGGATTGCGTTGCAGCTGAGTAATGCTTTGGCGTTCTGCAGCGTTCTCCCCCAATTCTAGAACCAATTTCAAAAATTGTTGTCTCCATTAGTCGTTTAGACACAAAAACAAGGAAAATAGGGTCCTATGGTCTTTTAAGTTCACCTGGTTTCATCAGATTGCAGTAACATGCTTTACTCACAGTTATTGGTCAGTCCATCACAGTAAAAACATTCGGTCACTTGTATGTTTTGTCAAAGTTACTGTGCCATTCATACATTAATGTAGACGCCAGAAACAGCCATTTGTAAAGGCCCGTTTTAAAAAAAGTATTCTTGTTGGTGCCTCACAGGAAATCCCAGAATTTGAGAGTCTGGGGTTTTGAGGTTCTCTCACATCTGAGAAAAGTTGGCTGTGGAAGTGCAAGAAACTCCCAAAGTCACACTCACAGAATCCTTTATATCCCTCACAGAGCCCATGCATGAGTATAACTTGTCTTCTGGGTTTGATGTTGCATGTGAATGCTGTTTAGGAGCTAAATTTGAAATTTGTGATCTAAGGGCTCAAAGTATAAGACTTGTGATATTCTGTATTTTGGTTATTACCAACCAATCCCACGAAAAGACCAAAACAACAATGAATAGATCCTACTTGTACGTGTTGCATGATGTAGCTTATTTCTCAGTGTCATAGAGCTCCATTGTTGTCAAATAACTATTAAAACACATACATTAGCCACATAGCGGCCATCTGATTTAGGAAATTAATTTGGATTTTTAAAAAGAGGGGCTGCCCTGGTAGCTCAGTTGGTAGAGCGTGCTTCTCCCATCCTGAAGTTAACCGTCCTCTGTAGCGGCCCTGGTTCAGTTCCAGCCTGCGGCCCTTTTCTGCATGTCCTCCCCCCTTTCCTGTCAGTCTTCAGCTATGCTATTCATCAAAAAGGTAAATGTGCGCTTTCAGAACAGGCTGATTGCTTTGCTCCCGTTAATGATATTGTTATATGTACAGTATTGCAGTAAAGTATCTATGTGTGCCGTGCACGAGCAAAAGACAAATTTCATAATTTCTTGCATTAATTTACAATAAAGTTTTTAATCTCAAATCTGCTTGTGTTGTTGGGAGTCGTGCCCGTTGGGAATGCATGCTCTCAGCAAGAACTCGAATTTCAATTCACCTGCCAAGTGCGAAGTTGATCAGATGAACAGATGCTGAGAAAATTAAGAAAACAAACACATACAGGCAGAGATTCCTTCCTTTATAATTAGATTAAACTGTGTGTTTTTAGTAGGAAAAATCAAACAGCTCACCAAACTTAATGACCATGCAGTGATTTTAAAGCTACTACAAGGAGTTTTTTAACTGGTTATGAAACAGTCTCGATTTACTACTGATGCCTCTATAAGACCTACATAAGTAAACAAGACCATCAGCTATTTCTGTATAGTTATTATTAACATCTGCGACTTGGTCGGATTCTCCGTGAAATCAGATGAAACGAGCCTGTGTTTACATTTTCTCCAGTTAAGTTACAGTGAGTGGTGCATTAGCCAGCTAAATGAAGCAGGAGGAGATTTTTATTTAGATCATTTTATTTTTGACAGTATATTTTATGGTTATTATAGTGGAAACACTACCAGGGGCCTCCAAAATCAACAAAATAGAAAAGTTCCTTGTAGTAGCTTTAATATCATACAGAAATAATTGTGAACCAGTCTGAAAAAAGACCAGGCATTTCTCTAAAAACATACAAAAACAGCAGAATAATTTAAGCTCCATAGTGCATCTTACTGGGTATTCACGCTGTGAGCAATTTTGTTGAGCAGTGGTTTTCAAACTGGGGTTGGAGAAGAATATTATTCACTCTTGTCACATCTTTTGGAAGCTGGAACGACAAGAGAAGAAATAGAGTTTTGAGTGATTGTAACTTCTGGTGATACTAGTACATCATTGATTGACAAAATCCTGAGACAAAATCCTCCCAAACTGGGGTCCATGGTCCAATGTGCATCTTTTATGGTGGTCCTTGACATGAAAAAGTTTGGGAAAATGTGTGGCAGAGGATTTGCTCTTCTAACAAATTGCGAGTGATGCAAAATGTTGCATTTATGTAGCAGTCCAAAGTGTCTATGAACTGATTTAAGATCAGTTTATGTATTGTTGTTGTGCTCAAATGCCCTCCCATATTTTTTCTTTTGCATGTTATCTCAACACATAATAACTCAACAAACTGTAGGTGGCAAGAAAACAGCAGTTAGGGAGCATTAAAATACAGCAGAGGTTGTTAATATGGAAAAGGGAAAGCCACATTAGTTACTACACCATTATCTCAGTATTGTTGCTATGCTACTAAATATCACATGATAAAACATTTAGCTCAGTTTTTTCCCACCACCAGATAACAGAAGGATGGATAATGGACGCAGCCGTTCTAATGGCAGTTGTGAGACATTCGTTCTTGTGTTCTTGAGAGTAGTTTTAATAAAAGCTGTGGCGAATCGGGAGGCTTTGAATGGCTGTAATCAGTTTCTTATCCGTTTTGGGAAACAAAGAAGCATGAAAATCTGATCCGGCTGTTAATGGCCAGTGACTGTGAAATGAAATAAGTGGGCTTTCGGTATAAATGTGCACGTTGAGGAGCCAACATTTGTTTGGAAGCGGAGATGACAGCACGTCTCTCCAGCTGCGAGATTTATTGACAGCTGATGGTGGTATCTTGGCTCGGTTATTTCAGTCTCACCAATCTTTTTTCCAGAACGTGCTGCTTCTGTCCCGTCGCTCATTAATTGTTCACGGACCAAAATGTTTCTCTTGGTCCCGTTGAACAACAGCTGGGCAAACTTACGGCCCGTCCACAGACTTCTGTATGGTGCCGCCTGTCACTCATTATCCATTTAGTCTGTTGATCCCTTTTTCTAGAGCTACTACTACTTCATCTCGCAAGGCAAACACTGTGCATTGTGCAGCAGACTAATTCATAAGTAAACACTGGAATTCCTTTTGGCTGGAATGTGTGGGCTCGTCTGTGTCGCATATACACTCGTAGAAAAAAGGGTTCCAAAGGGTTCCTCCTGAGGGACTGAGGTTCTACTCAGAACCATTTGCTTTTACAGAATCCTTTTTTTTTTTAAGAAAAAGACTAAGGGTTCCATTAAGTACGCTTTTCATCTAAAGAACCCCTTTGGGAAGTAAGGGTTCTTTATAACATAATATAAAAAGGGTTCTTGATAGAACAAGTTCTTGGTAGAACCCCCTGCGTGTGTTCTAGAGAAAACCCATGGAATGTAAAATGGTTCTTGGTAGAACCCCCTGGGTAGGTTGTAGAGAAAATCCCTGAAATAGAAAAGGTTCTCCGTAGAAACCCTAGGTGGGTTCTAAACCCTTGGAATATAAAAAGGTTCTCTGTAGCACCACCTGAGTGGGTTTTAGATAAAAACTGTTGAATATAAAAGGGTTCTTGGTAGAACCACCTGTGCGGATTCTAGATAAAAGCCTTCGAATAGAAAAGGTTCTCGGTAGAACCCCCTAGGTGGGTTCTAGATAAAACCTTTGCGATATAAAAAGGGTTCTTGGTAGAGTGGATTCTTGATAGCACGCTTAGAAGGTGGAACGGCTCTGGATAGAACCCCCAGAGAGGGTTGTGTGTGGAACCTTTACACCATAGAAGGGTTCTCTGTAGAACCTCTGAAATCTTTCACAAATGGTTGTATAACTCTTTATGTTGGGTTCTAGGGAGAACTCTCTGAAGGGGTTCCAAGTTTCTACTCTGAATCAAAAAGGGTTCTCCTATGGGGACAAGCTGAAGAACTGTGGTTCTAGTTAGCACTTTTATTTCTAAGGGTGTATTTATGTGCGTGTGCATGTACACCTCCTCTTTTTTTCAAACATGTACCTGGTTGCTACGTGTCCCACTGGAAACTGCAACAAGTTTCTGGAGCGAGGAGACTTTCTGAGGTGGCGGCCTCTGGGTGGGGCGGAGTTCAAAGAATTACAGCGGCGGTCAGGACCTCTATCTCGAGGGAGAGATAACTCTAACACACCCGACATGTCTCAACTCCCGAGGCTGAGAGTAAAGGTCGCCGTAGCTTTTTGAACTGGGAGGCTGTAGCAGAGTGAGAAAGCAAACTCATATCTACTTCCCAACTCTGCTTAAGATGAGGCCACACGGGCGTTCTCAAACAAGCGTAGCTTAGCATGTTAGCTTTAAGTTCAGGCGCAAACATGGACTCATCCATCAAAGGCTACTCTGTAAGTTAGTGGTGGAACGCAGCCAGATGGCGTCCAGCGTGTCCAGATGATGCCCCGTCCCAAGGGAGTGGGAAGCAGGAGATGATCACACCAGTGGTTGGCTGGTCGGCACCGCTGAAAAGAATTTGGTTAGTCAGCAGTTTCCTTTTGAAAATGGCCCGGGATTGTTGTTGTAAGGGTGTTCAGTCAGGGGAGAGAGGATTTGGGGGGATAGATCTAGTTATTTATTAGCTGGAACCATTTAAATGGGAAAACTACCATGACAGAGTTGGGTGGAAATACGAACTGGCGGGCCATGCCAGCTGGAAATGCCAGGGGAGGCATCGTGCCAGAGTCGTATCTAAACTTATAGCCGGAGTCTGGGCAGTCTGGATGCTGAGATGGTGAGAGCAGAGATAATAAACCCACACTGTGCTCCAGTCGGGCTGGCACACTGAACTTTATCAAGATGATCAGATACGAGATTGGCTGGCTAAGCTTTGTGTCTCCTCATTGAGAGTGTGTATGTGTCTGTCAGGTGTACGAGAGAAGAGGCGGTGCTGTCTTTTTTATTCATGCGACTTTGGGTGTTTTTTTCAATGACCGCGACCGTGATAGAAATCTGCACTCATAGGATATTCATACACCATTACGCCACACTGAGACTAGATATCTGTGCGCTTCCTTAGTTCAAGGGAAAAAGAAAACAATGTGTTATGTGCAGAGTATCAATGGTCATAAATAATTTTTTTGTTTTTAACCAGAGTTTTGGTGCCATTCCCAGCACTTTCTCCTGTGAAAAATAGAAACTTGTTTGTTTGTTAGTCGTATTTTAACAACCATGGGATGGACTGATATGAAATTTTGTACGAACAATCGTGGTCCCACAAAGATGAATCCCAGTGACTTTGGTGATTCCCTGAATTTACCTCTAGTGGCAACCTGAGGTTCACAGTTGTGTTTTTTAGTGAGATGTCTCAACGTCTATGCGATGGATAGGCATGACATTTGGTACAGAGCTCCATGTCTTCTACAGGGAGGATTTTAGTTTTAAATTTGTCCAGTACTTTGGTTTAAAACCAAATACCTGCATACCTAATTTGTAGAATTAATTGAAAATCAATGGAATTGAGCTTTTAGTGTCAGTCATCAAAATCAAAGGCAGAATCAGAGATTCTCACAGTATTTTTTTCTTTCTCCACGTCTCCGCCTACTAGAGGCATCTAGCACATGTTTGAAGAAAAAAAAAACAACGCTTCAGAGACTGCACATTGTTGCTCACTGGACTTTATATCAAATCTGTGTTATTAAAGAACAATTTGAAAAGTGTAAATGACAGTTGTCAGGGCATAAAACCAATGATCTGCTGATTTTTACAAACTCGACTTGATAGTCTAACAATGGCATAGCTGTTCGTGCAAAAAAAAAAAAATTTAATTGTGGCCTTAGAATCAAAAGTCAAATGGACTTAGAAGAAACATGACACCCTACTTCTTTGTATTTACTGTTGAGGATTTCTGTCTGAGAAGTTGTTAGGCCCGAAAGCCAAGTGTCAAGGTGAGTGCACCGTAAGTGAGCCTTGGCCAGAGTGGTTGCTAACTTCGGTCACTTTAATCAGCAGGTGGGAAGCAAAACACAGGAACTTGGCTCGGTCCCTGAGGATCTGTAGCCTTTATTCACTGACAAACAGCCTCGTCTGTACACACACTCCACTGCTGCATTCACAGCTGTAACATCACTGCTAACTTCATACTCTCCATCACACACACTCTCTTGTTTGCGCTTTGACGCTTGGACCCAGCGGAGAGCCAGTTTAGGCCTGGCGATCTTTCGGGCTCGCAGTACACTGGCGGACCCTTGGTGCTAATTAGCAAATGCTATTTAAATGTAATTATATAATTACGTAATTACATAAATGTAATTATCTAATATGCTAAACTAAGATGGTGAACTTGTTAGCATGCTGACAGTAGCCTTTATCTCAAAACACTGCTGTGACTAAATACAGATTTTGCAGCCCCGTTGTTGTGGCTGTAGATATTTAATTTAACAAACAAAGCCAAATTTCTCAAATGTTAAATGTTGTCTTAACACAAGTAGCTGCGCAAGAACTTCGCCTGAATAAAAATTCTAAAATTATTAGTTAAATGAAAGAATAAGTAAAGAAGTGTACAAATCTGAACTGTTGTCCAATTTCTGCTTATATAACCTGTCAGATTCTGATACTTGGTTCTGTGGACACATTTTGGTCGGTAACAAAAAAAAAAAACTTCCAGGTGCTGTGTATGTGCTCAGAGTTTAAAGCTGAATGAAATTTTACCTTCCTGTGGCTCGGGGCCAGACACTGCATTTTCATTTTCACTCCCATGCTTCAGTTTGGCCTCCACCCCTGCTGTTGTTCCATTCATACAACGCGCTGAATGACAAGATGATCGCGGATTTTTTGAAGCAACTTGTCCGCTGAGGTGCTGCATTTATTTGAGGCGTTTTTACTGCCGCTGCTGCTGGTGACATAATGTTTCCGTGATAGACTCCTTCCTAATTCCAGAGCGAAGAGCTGGTCGTAAAGGACTAGTTGCGGTATGCTGGATTTTTTTTTTTTTTTTTACCCGGGGGGGACGGAGTTTAAAGCATACTTAAACAGATTTGTGTCATCCAGTCATTCTGATCTCAGCCTCCTCCTCTGGCTCTCTGAGTGTGCATGTGTGACTGTTTGCTTCTACTATGTGAACATTCATATGTGGGTCATTGCAGTCAGCTGTGAATATCTGTCGCCAACTTCCATCATCAAGATTAGAAAGACATCCAGATGTGGGAAGTAACTAAGTAAATACTTTGTTGCTGTTAAGTAGATTTTTCTGGTTATATGTACTTTACTGGAGTATTTATTTTTCTGACAATTTTTTACTTTTACTCCCTACATTTTAACACAGATATCTGCACTTTCTAGTCCTAACACTTTCAAAACAGGTTCATTACTTTAATTTTAATGCATTTAAGTAGAATTGTTGATTCTTTTTATTTTGTGTCATAGTGTGCTGCCTTCCCAACATTCCCAACAAGACATGATATCAACCTAAATGGACCTAAAAAGACGTAAAAGATGTAACAAGATGAAACAGTGAAAAAGACGTAACAAGACCAAAAATTTCATAACAACACGAAAACAAAGTAGAACATGTTGAAGATGTAACATGACAAAAAAGACGTATAAAAAAATAAAAAATGAAAAAGACGTAACAAGACCAAAAATAAGTGACGAGACAAAAAAGATGTAACATTGTGAAAATATGTGACAAGGCCACAAACATGTAACAAGACCAAAAATGATGTAAAAGATGTAACAAGACGGAAAAATAACAACACAAAAAAGATGTAATGAGACGAAAAATAGCAAGAAAGATGTGACAAAATGAAAAGCACATAAAAGATTAATAAAAATTACATAAAAGACATAAAACTAAACATGAAGTAACAAGACGTAGCAAAACGAAAAAGATGTTACAAGACCAAACATGACGTAACGAGACAAAAAAGATGTAACAAGATGAAAGAGACAAGATGGGATACAAGACTGTCTTATACTTTGCGAACATTTCAGAACCCGAGTACCTTGAGTAAAGAAGTTGAACCAGTACTTCTACTTTTACCAGAGTCGTTTTCTACATGAATATCTGTTCTATTCGAATAAAGAATACATGTACTTTTACCACCTCTGAAAACAGCAAATAGTTAAGATTCCTTTGGACGTCTGTGCTGTGAAGAAACTTTAAGTCCTGAATGAGCTACATTCACACTGGTGTCATGAACTTTTATTTGCATGCAAACTCTTGAGAAGGCCTCTAAGAGATAATAAATGGTAAAAGTAAACACATCACAATGCCCCGTTTCCTGTCTCAGCTTTTGTTTTCCCTCCACCCTTCCAGGGTCCATGTATAGCACTGGGTGTAACCTTTCTCCGCGGAGACTTCAACCCCTGTAAATCTTTCCTCTGTGTTTGCTGCAGGTGACTCAGGCCTCCAAGGTGTGGGGAGAGGTGCCTCTGCCAGAAGACTTGGAGGCGGAGAAGAATGTCCAGGCGTCTCAGAGCTTACTAGACGACGACGAGGACTTTGCTGCTGATGAAGCTTCGGGAGGTGGGTTGGATAGAGGCTGGCTGACCACAAACCACAGCAACAGCTGCCCTTAATTCATGGGACATGTTTCTCATTATGCATTCCTTAGATTGTTAACTCGTCCCAAAACTGAACTTGAATGTGAATGTTGCTTAGATATATGAAATGAAACACTTCTTTTTTTTTGATGATTTCATCCTACATATGAACATTAACTTGCAATTTTCCAGAGGAATGCAGCACTCCTCCAGATTGTATCTTCCATTTGTTACATAAGTGATACTGAGGCTGAGTTACACCAACAAGGATTTATCTCTTTAAAGCTCAGTTTAGTTTTTAAATGCACCAAAACTTTAAACTCCAATTTAAAATGTTATGTAGTATTAACTTGAAACTTACTCCTGAGGAGGTTTAAGTTTTAAAAGGGGTGGGATTTTGAGATAGATTGCACAAAATAATCAAGTTTCTTGAAAAACATTAAGGGACAGACTCAGACTTTGACTTTCATGATGTGTCACTTCTTCATTTTTGCTGATCTGTTAAAACAGTCTGCAGGTTGTTGCCAGGCGGCCTCTTTTTTTCTGGCTGTGCTCTTGTCCTTCTCTTAATCTTCTCTTATTTATTTTGCTCCATTAATTCAGCCGGGAAGTTTATTCCAAAGGAGGGAGAATTAGAGCTTCTCTTCTGAGCCACCATGAGCAGTCTAATTAGACTAACTAACTTTGTAGCTGGCTAAAGTTTTGTTAACTTTTTAGCTCACTAGTGAACAATGTAACGTCGTCCCTCCCTCTTTTATACTTACAAGGTCCTGACAGCACTCAAATGACTTATGCATTAATTTATTTTAATGTTGGTAAGCAAGCATCTTCATATTGATTAAACTCTATTTAATTTTGGTCTATAACAATAAATGAACTTGGATTTACTGACCAGAGATTAGTCTTTAATTGTGCAACAGAGCTCCTGGATTTACTCATTCTAAACTCTGATTTAGAACTGGTCTTAGATTAATTTCATCTTTGTTGGTGCAGCCAAGTTAAAGTATGAGACTTTTTCTGGCCTTGAACCTGCACTGACCATGTCCTAATACCTTGTTTTCTGTCTCCAAAGATCTGCCCAGTGGAGAGGATGATGGGAGCACACCATGGCCTCCAGTCTCTGAGAGCACAAGTAAGGGACCAGAAAATCTTGTGAATCTAACAATTCTCTGTGACAGATTTTGTTTATGTGCGGCAGATCACTCAGCCCTCTAAAGCTCCCCCATCTGTGACTCTGACTTCAGTGGCTGCGTGTGTGTGTGTGTGTGTTGGTGCGTGCGTGTGTTTGTGCATGGTGTCTGTCTGTGCCTGAATGATGATGCCTTCACATCCTGCTGCACCCTCTCCTCGCTCCTCGCCAGCTTGCCAGAGTCTGGTCATAACACACGGTTTCAGCTTTGTCTTCGAGACATAAACACCTCGTCTCGTCTTTCATCTTTTTAACCGGTGGGTGAGGTGACAGCACAATAAGACACATGAAAGCCTGATGAACAATAAAAGCTGCAGTAGAGCAACTCTGTTTTGTGTTTCATTCACTAATGTGCTGCCTTATTTGTGTAGACTTGAAAACTATTTTATATGCAGGCACCCCACTATATCACATCAGACAGTTTCAGGGGGAAAATGTTTAAGTAACGTATTAAACTTTGCACGAAGGGTCTAACTCTTTAATCATGCCTGTGGTTTTGCTGCTGCTTGTTATGCTTCTGTTCTTGGTCCATTTGTCTTGTTTTTGCCGTCACTAGATTTCTTTTTATTGCAGACAGCAAAACAACTAAGAGTTATTGTCAGTTGACTTCTTCACTGAATATGTCTGCTCGCTACTTGGCCTCAGCCACAAAGGATGCCTTCAGGGTATCAACTGGTAATAGTTTATCTGAAGAGATCAATGCTAATGTTAAATTATAGCTGGGTTTATACATGACACAAGGGGTTAACAGGAGTCCTGCTGTAGATGCCTCCAGCATCCATGAGACCAGGTATATGTCATGTCCCTGTCCCCTGTCCCCTGTGTAGAGAACATGTGCCCCTTTGGGTGAAAACAGGTGTTCTAAAATACCCAGTGCCAAATTATAACAAATTAATGGCACCATGCCTAAAAGCTGCTGCTTCACATTTTTCCTGTCAAGCAAACTAACAAACTAACAAACAAAAAAAACAGTGTGTGATTTCCTTTGCTTCCCCAAAGAGTGAAAGGCAGTGAAAGAGGAGATCTGTGGCTTCAGGCCTCAGCGGACACAATCAAAATGTTAAACTGCGGAACTCAGCCGGTTAATAGCGTACATCTGTGGCGAACACAGGTTAGTTAACGATGTTACTGAGCAAATGAGGTGTGCTGATTGTGCCTGTAAATTTAATCAGTCTTAATGACGGTGTAACTAAAGTTTTTATTGTGGAAAAACGTAAAACACCTGATTTTGTAAAGGTGTTTGGTTTAACAGTCTGATAATAATGTTAATAAGTCACATAAATTAAGCTGACCTACGTTCTGACAATGAGCCTTGTAAACAGCATAAAGTAACCTGTTTTACTTCGCTCGGCTCGTAGTAAAAGGTTGCATACTAAGCGGAAGCTGCCGTTAAAATAGAGACAGCAGTTCTGCTTCGCCACAGAGATGCAATTAGTTTACAGTAACGTCACATTGGACGGAGAACCAAAACAGCAAAATAAGGTTCACCACCTATAGGAAAAAGTGACAGATGTCTGAGTTACATTACCTGGAGATTCAGCGAGACAGTTCAGGTTTGTCCACTCTGATGGAGGCAGACTGAAAGGACACTTATCAGCCGTTGATTGTTGATTGGCTTGTTGATTTAGGCTCTTAATAGCTAAAAAGCAATATCTTATTTTATGCTATTAAATAAACCATGTGGTATCTCATTAGTCACTGTAGTCCTGATGTGTAGTTACATTTCTCAAAGAGGTGCGGCGTAGCTACTGAGCCTACGCACAAAGCTGCCGTAGTTATGCTATAAATACACACAACTATAAATTCTTCTTATCACTTGACAACATGTTCAACAAAGTCCAGTTTCCATTTCATTAGACCGTGAGTTTATTTTTCTGGATATAAGCAATTTTAGGGCAGTCTCAACATTTCTATCATCATACCTCTCCTTTCCTTCAGCAGGAAATTCACTTACCAAAGCAGATAAATGTTACTATCCTGACAGGTCCTGACATTTCCCTTCTTATTAAAGACAAAGGTCTGCTAATAGCTGCTCCTTCTTATTTTGTCCTTGGTGCCAGACGCTGGCACTCGACAGGTTGGTGAGGCTGATTACATCATGGCAGAATAATTGTTTTGGTTTGCGAGCTGACATCAGAGCTGCGGCATATAGCATCATGTGCTTCGCTCACAGAAATAGCACTGCTGTGAGGCCTCGCTGAATTTGGGTGGTTAAAGGAGCCAGAGGAGCTTTTAACACAGCGTTACGGTGTTGACAGCATGTGATTGTGACAGATTAATAAGGTTTAACTAAAGGGTGAGTCAGTTTTTAAGACCAAGAAAATATTTAGCTAATACAGACAAAGATTAATTTATTAAGCCATAATGGCAAGAGAGTGTGTTTTTTTTTTTTCATGTAAACACAGCTTTGTGGGTCATTTCAGCAGTTGGAGGGTTTATTTCAACTTTCTGCAGGAATGTCAAGGTTGATTTGGTGGGAACTTTACTGCAAGTCAGAGTCAGTTTGACAGATGCATGAACAAAAATGTGCAAGAATTTGAAAGTCAATGACTGGCTTCACACGGTGAAACTTTCAATCAGCTTGTTACTAGTTGCAAATTATATGATGCCTTTCTTTAATGTCTTTCTTTTCTCATCTGTGATGGAAAACATCAGAATACACAATACAACAAAGTGTTTCTCCTGAAAGGGGGCGGTTATTTTTTTCACAGAATGGTGAAGGCATATCCTGCCCTACTCTGTCATGCCTTCACCATCCTGGGAAAAAAATATATTGCTTGAATCAGCAGACTGGTGTCAGCTGATCTCCTCATCTATCACCCTTCTCTGCTTCCATCACAGCTTGTTAATTTGGAGACTGTATTGATGTCAGTGCAAAAGCACTTATCATTACAGATGAGTCCTCTTCCTCGCTCTGCAGGCGCAACCACTCGCCTAAAGCATACAGACTATTTCTAACATGTGCCATCATGTCTGACACGGACAATCTCCTCTCTGCTACATGTGTGAAAGGTCACATTTGGACGATTTGGATATTAGTTTGGAGTGCAGGTGTGAACAGAGCTTAAGTTTCAACCAGCTAAAGTTTCTTGAAAGTTTCACCGTGTAAAGCCAGCATTGAATGCAAAGACAGTTTGTGCTTTTGTTGACAGCTCCGGATGGGAAAATCTTTTGTGTTAATGCGCTCATATTTTGTGGTGTGACACGAAGCCTACAAACACTCCCCATTACTTTGGTTTATTGCTTCTGTTTCCATAAACTTCCAGGCTTTTGTAACCACATAAAGGTCAATGTCGCTTTAATGTGGCAATTAAATAGGAGGCTGAGATTATGCAGCACTTTCTTTAATATATTGTCTTATCTCGAAGGTGGCTCGACATTTGCATTCAGCTCAGTGTGATCATGGTGCCATGATTGGAGGAGGCAGTTTCCTTATATAGATCTGAGCCGGACAGCAATGGGAAGGAAATTCGGTTTCCTGTGCTGAATGCTGAATACTTTTCTGAGTGTCTCTGTCCTGTTGGCTGTCCAGACCCCAAGCCTCTGCCTTCTTCCTTCCCCCCTCCACTACTTTAAAGCAGGGGACGTAGGTGGCACAGTTGCACCCATTATGGCTTGTATCCTGTTGTGTTACAGTTTGCCGATGGTGAAGGAATTCCCATTTCCTGATGTCTGTGTCGAACATTAAGCTGTAAAAAAAAAAAAAACATCTGGAGACTAAACGGCTGTTGAGATGAGGCTATTTTGAACCCCTTTTGTCCATTGTTGTCTTTTGTCTCTTCTAATCACAGTCTGCAATCTTCTCTGGAGATATGGAAGCTGCGTCCCATGTCCTCCTAACCTCTTGTCTTGACCTACACGCTCAGATCCCCAAAGAGATTTCTGGGAGACAAAATCCAGCTTATCTCATCTGTGAGAGCTTTTCCTTGTTCCACGGGCTCGACTACAGACGTTCCCATTGCACCGAGGATATTAGCCACTTTGTTTAGAAACAAAGGTTACCATGTCCACTTAAAGTAATGGCGGTGGTGGTTGGTGAGACCCTGCTGGGGTTAAATTCTTCCCAGTGCTAATTTTGGAGGAAAAGCTTGAGAATTTATATCTCTAGGCTAGTAGTTCCCAAAGTGTGTGCTATGGCACCCTGCCTTGAAGGGGGTGCCCCAAGATTTCTCCATTTGATTGTTTATTTAATCAATATTTTGAATGTTTCGCTGCGTTAAAAATGAGGCAACCACATTTGATGACAACTTTCAAACCCGTCACAACAGAAGAAATAATCAATGTATATTAAAATCACTGTTTTTGGCTCAGTTGAAGCAGAGTCGGGATTTCTGGCATACTTCCAATGTGCACGGAGAAGTAGAAAAAAGACAAAACTCCAGCAACATTTTTAGTATACAGAATATACTTATTGTTCGACCATGCTGTAAAAAAACATTAGAAAACTCAATTATTCAAACTTCAATGAGTTTATATTTTTGAGGGGTTTCTTAAACTTTAAAGTTTGTATTGGGATCAAAAGGTGCACTGGTCCTGAAACTACAAAAATGTTTCCCTTAATGAGTACCCTCACCAGGCCCAAAAAACTTTTATTTTACTGCTAAAAAATACCACCAAATATCAGTTCATGTGGAAATCAAGGCAGTGTTTTCCTCACCGTTGCCTTGGGTGGCGACCAGGACGGTCACACAAGCTTCTCGCCTCTTCTCCGCCCCGTTTTTCCTGGAGAACCGGGACACAGAAATGGTGCAGAGGGGAAGGAGAGACAGGTGAAGTAGATAGCATTACGGCATCTAAGTCGGCTCATCCTCTGTAAAGTATCCAGCCGTTGTTTTGGTGCAGAGGTCACTGATGATGTGAGTTGCTGCTGTAAGATTCATGTAGCACAGTCTAGTCAATGTGAAGTCTTCATTACAACTCTAATGTTGGTAAAGACTTGTTTTAGTAACTAGCCTGTTCAAAAAAGCAGCCTTTACTAGCCAGGTGGGCCACCAGCCCAAACCAGTCAACTGAAGGGAAACACTGATGTACTTGTACTGGACTCGTCTCAGGGCAGCTAATTGTTCCAGAACAACGTGATCAAATATGTTAAAGAGAGAAAGAAACATCTACTTCCAAGGATAAAGGGCACGAGCTGCATCGGTCTAACAATAGAGTTGTTCTATATACTCGTAAGTGTTGCTGGAGCTTTGACCTCTTCATGGTTACCAGTTGCCATAGCAACGCAACACTCTTTGCAAGCTTGTCAGTTCACCAGGTACGCAGCAGTCAGAAATTACGACCGTCGGAGCAAGATTTGTTCAAAGGAATGCTGGTACATCTCAGTCTTCAACACGAACCTGCCCAAAAGAACTACAGCTTAATAATTAACATTAAAACATTAAACAACATTGCATATTTGGTCAGAACCCAAACTAGAGTAAATGTTTAAATTGTGATCAGCTGCATTTCTTGTCAAATAAAGGATATTTCAGTCTATAGTGGCATAAACTATCCTTGATTTACTCAGTGCTCTGTGGCAAGTTGGTTTTAAATTAAACATGTAGTTTGAAGTTTCACAGTTGATTCAAGGGAGGAATGAGCAGATAGATGTGTTCTGTGTTTAGCCTTCAGGGACACTTGGCTCAGACTTGAGGGTCAGGCTGTCCTTGATCCACCGGGACTCGAGTGAAGGCAGACAGGTCGCTGCGTTCCTGTGTAGCCTCAGCTGGTTTAATCACATCCATTGCTTGTGGGTGCCTGCTGAAAAAACACAATCCAGGTTCATATTCTTCCGTTATCTCTAGAGGAGAACAGATGTTGCAGCATAAGTGGACAATACATCAGGGTAATGTAGCCTGTCTGTCAGTTTGTCCTGGGCGGAGGACAGGCTGCGGCCGGGCCACCCACTCAGTTGTTTAATGGACAGTTTGTGAGATGTGTGTTTCTGTGATGCTGCCTCTGTGTGTGTGTCTGTGTGTGTGTGTCCCTGTGTGTCATAGACTCTTGGGTAGTTACACAGGGGGACGAGTGCTGGCAGCTGCAGTTATTTTGGTGAGGTCTTTGTTGTTGCACTGCTGGGGGGGCCTCAAGATGGTCAAACACACTGACCTTAGTGTACAGGAGAAACCTTCCTCACTGTATCATCAGATGGCTCGCTCCCTTTTGTGGACGAGGCAGACAAAACATAAACAGATAAAAGCCTCCATTTTCGAACAGTTAACTGTCAGTGCGACTGTGTACGACCCCTGTTCCAAAAGAGTTGGGACGTTGTCTGAAACATAAATAAAAACAGAATAATTTTTGACTGGTATTCAGTTGAATACACGATATTTAATGTTCAAACTGAAAGACTTTTTTGTTTTTTGCTCATCTGAGTGGGGTCTGATGAATCCACAGCTCAGATTATTTTCAGAAATCATGAATGTTGTGAACTCTGGGCTAAACAAAAAGGTGGTGTATTAGTGCTCACGGCATCTCTGTCGCATCTCTGACAGCCCCGTTAATGCTGAAAGGTACGTAGAGGTTTTGGAGCAACATATTCTGCCATCTAGACGATGTCTTTTTCAGAGACGTCCCTGCTTATTTCACTAAAACAACACCAAGACACATTCTGCAGGTGTTACAACAGTGTGGCTTCATTGTAAAAGAGTTCAGGTACTAGACTGACCGGCCTGCAGTCCAGACCTGTCTCCCATTGAAAATGTGTGGAGCTTTTTGAAATACGACAACAGAGACCCCGGACCGTTGAGCACCTGAAGTCGTATATTAAGCAAGAATGAGAAAGTATTTCAGTTTCAAAACTTCAACAGTTAGTCTCCTCAGTTCCCAAATGCTTATTGAGTGTAGTTAGAAAAAATCTGATGTATCACGGTGGTAAATGTGCTCCTGTCTCAACTTTATTGACATCAAATTCAGAATGAGCGTATATTTATTTTAAAAAAAAGTTTGAACATTAAATATCTTATCTTTGTGTTGTATTCAACTGAATATAGGTCGAAAAGGATTCGCAAATCATTGCTTTCTGCTGTTAGACGCAGCGTCCCAACTCTTTTGGAACTGGGGTTGTACAGCGCGCTCAGGGTGGACATTGTTCAGAGAGACTACTGTCGATTCGTCATAGTCGCTGACTTGAGGCTTATTGCTGCAACGAGCCCCATGATGCCGCGCTCTGTTGTACCAATAACAAATGTGTTGCCTTGGAGAACTGGCTTGTGTCGCTCCTCTTTAGGAAAGAGATGCTGAGGGTTTGGTTGAAATAGAGCGTGTGCGGCTGTTTGAATTATCTCCTTCTCTTCAGGGCAGTGTCAAGGATAGGCTTGTAACTGATACGTCTGTTTATTTTGATGGCCTTTGTGATTATAAATGCAGCAACGGATAAGAATACCTTGAATTGGAGAGAATAAAAATGGTTTGTTGTGTTACAAAACAAATACTGAATTATAATTTGTGGTTATTGGCAGGG